>PVLA01005889.1:0-135819 GCA_004027455.1 Hydrochoerus hydrochaeris
AGGAGGAGGAGGAGGAGGAGGAGGAAAATAAAGTAAAAAAAAATTCTATCCACCGAGAGCCAAAACTATTGCCTACCACTGACAAGCCTGCTATAGAGTTTGTGACTTTATGCTGGATTTGAAGCTGATGCTGGCCTCCAGATGCAAGGGTCTGGGGCCCAGTCCTCAGTCAGTACTTTCTGTATGTCCCTTGGTGACCTCCCAATCCTTACCCAGTTTCTCTTGGTGGCATCTCTCTCCCAGGTGCTGTTCTGTTTTCAGACATAGTCTGGGGGCTGTTCCCAGTCCCACACTCCTTTGGTTCCTCCTAGTCCTTGCTCAGCCTTCTGTATTCCTCTCCTACTCACAAGTCTCCATCCTCTCAGGGCATTTATTGCATGGTGAGTTTGGATGCTGTGATATGGTCTGGTCCTCCTTTCCTGCTGTCTCAGTGAAAGGATGCTCAGCCCCAGATCTTGCTCCTCTCCAAAGGTGAGGTGCTAACTTCTCATTCATCTCTTTACAAATTCCGTTACCACCACCACCTGCCTCTGCTGTAGTCTATAACTTCCTCCAGGGAGATGAGGGGTGCTGTGGGGTGACTTTCTGCTCCCACTCCAGGCAGTATGGGAACAGTCTGGGGCTACACAATCCAGAGGTGCAAGCTTGTTTAATTTCCCATGCCCCTCTAAGCACAGGTTACAGGGAGAGTTAGCTGATAGCTTTACCATGCACCTCTGTAGTCTTTAGTCTTGTTCATGGGGCTCCAGCTAGCAGTCTGGTGTACAGAAGGAATGGAAGGAAAAGAAAAAAGAAAAAAAAAGAAAGGAAAGAAAAAAACAAACAAAAAAGATAAAAACTGCTCAATCATCAGAGAGCAAGAGAGATAGATGTTCCTGTTGGCATAATTTAGTTCTGGACTGAAGTGTCTTCCTTCAGGAGTAAGGCAGCAGAGGCAGGGACCTTATATCCTAAGTCTTTCCTGTATAGCTTGATTTAGTCATGTTACTTTAGTATATCCTTCTTTTTTACCTCTCTTCTTATAAGATTATAAGTATGTTGAGCAATTATCTCAATACAGTGACCCACTAGCAGCCATGTGGGCTGGATGGTCATTTTATTAATTTATCTATGTTTGTTTTGATCTATGGGTCTCCTACATCAGATTGATTTTGGTGTCAGAGTGTATGTCCCTCCCTTTTATTTCAAATACCTGCATTTTAGTTGAATGTCTCTGAGTAGAAATGAATGAGGCTCCTCCTCTATTTAGCCATGTTGAATCTACCAAAACCAGAGAAAGACTCAACCAAAAACAGAACTACAGGCAAATCTCTCTAGTGAATATAGATGCAAAAATCTTCAATAAAATACTAGGAAACAGAATTCAGCAAAGCATCAAGAAGTTTATACACTATGACCAAGGGGAATTAATCCCAAGAATGCAGGGATGATTCAACATATGTAAATCAATAAACATAATACACCATATCAATAGAGCTAAAGACATAAATCACACAGTGATCATGATATAGAAAAGCTTTTGACAAAGTCCATCACTCATTCATGATAAAAAAAACTCTACAGAAAATCAGAATAGATGTTCTTTACCTCAACCTTATATATGCTTAAAGCTATATATAAGAAAGTAACAGCTAGCATCCTACTAAATGGACAAAAACTGAAAAGTTTCACTCTAAAGTCAGGAACAAGAGAAAGATGGTCAATATCACTACTCCAATTGAATATTGTTCTAAAAATATTAGCCAGAGCAATTAGACTAGAGAGAAAAATAAAAGCAATAAGGACTGGAAAAGAAGCTAAATTATCATTATTCACAAATGACATGATATGCTACACAGAAGACCCAAAAACACCATTAAAACAAAATTCAGTAGCATAGCTGAATACAAAGCTAATACTCAAAAATCAATAGCATTCCTGTACACAAACAACAAATTCACTGAGAGAAATTATTATTAATATTAATATTTCACAATAGCACCCAAAATAATGAAATACTCAAGGAATCAATCTAAAAGGGAAGTAAAAGAACTACACATTGAAAACTATAGTACTGTGAAAAGGAGATTGAAGAGGATATAAAAAAATGGAAAGATGTCCCTTGTTCATGGCTAGGAAGACCCAACATAGTGATAAATGGCCATACTCAAAATTGTTATAAAGGTTTGGTGCAGTCTAGATCAAAATACCAATAGCTTACCTCACAGATTTAGAGAAAACATTCCTAAAATTCATTTGGAAGCAAAAGACACTTAGAATAGCAAAGGCAATTTTGGGCAACAAATGGAAGGCAGGAGGCATCACAATCTATGCTTGAAACCATACTACAAAGGTACTGTGATGAAATTAGCATAATACTAGGGAAAAAAACACCTAAGGACCAGTGGCAAAGGCTATAAGATGCAAACACAATTACAAACACACTCAGTGACCTTATCATTGACAAAGGGATGAAACACATTCACTGGAAAAAAGATAGCCTTTTAATAAATGGTGCTGAAAAACTGACTTTCCACATGTCAAAGACAAAACTAGACTCATGTCTATCACCACACACTAACTAAAGTCAAAATGAGTCAAAGATCTAAATATTAAAACAGAAATACTAAAGCTACTAGAAGACAATATAGGTAGAAATCTTGAAGACATAGGGATAGGTAGAGAGTTCATGAACAAAACCCAAACTGTGCAGGAAATACTTCAAAGAATCAACAGCTGGAACCTCATCTTATCAAAAAATGTTTGCATATCAAAAGAAATCACCAATGGAATGAGAACAAAACCCACAGAGTAATAAAAATTTTAGCCAACTATCCCTAAGACAAAGAACTTGTATCTAGAACACAGAAAGAACTGAAAAAAAATCAGACCTCCTAAACTCAAAAACTCAATCCAAAAATGAACATCTGTGATGAATATGAAATTCTCAGATGAAGAATTATTTGAAAAATGCAAATTAAAGCAACACTGAGATTCTATCTCACCACAGAAAGAATGGCTATCATCAAGAAATCAACCAGTAACAAATGCTGGTGGAGCTGTAGGGGAAAGAAACTCTTCTCCACTGTTGATGGGAGTTTAGACTGGTACATTCACTGTGAAAATCATTGTAAAGTTTTATCAAAAAACTAGTATTAGAGATTCCATTTGACCTAACCAGTCCTCTTATAGGCATTTTCCCAGAAAAATTTAAAACATCATAACACATGATCTATGTGCACCCATGTTTATAGCAGTAAAATTTGTTACAGCCAAATCTTGAAAATCACCCAAATGCCCATCAACTGCAGGATGGAAAAAAAGATATAAAATTTTTTGAATTTTTTTTAATTTAAAGATAAACAGTAAAGTGTTGAAACAACACAGAATTTCAAAAAAAAGATAAACAGTAAGACATCACTAGTTGACAAATTATATATTGTCCTCTTTGAAGTAGCTGTTCAAGTTACAAAATTAAAGCATTAGAGTAGATATTCAAACAGTGAGACTGTAAACAGCTATACATGCATGAGTCTCTACATGTATTTCTATCCTTTCTATATTGGAGGGAAAAACAAAACCTAGCAAGACAAAACAATTCCTATAAAAACATGAAACCAAACACCATCTAAAACCACATACAAGGTGATCTACCATGATTACTGTGTTGTTTCTTATTATCTTCAATAGAATTGTCTATATCATCAGGCATATTGGAATGTAGAAGAATAATTGAATATAGCAGTACATAACAATATTTGTAAAAAAAAGTTGTAGACAGTATAAAACTTCAAAGGAAGGCAATAATCAAACTAGAGTGGATAGTCTAGTGAACCTTGTCATCTTCAGTGCAGTTGCCTATACTCTCAGACTTGATACTATCAATCATAACAGCTTTGAATAAAATCTATCTATAAAAAACAGCAATCTAACAAACCAGATTCCATTGCAATCAGTCATGGTAAAACAGTGTAGGTTATACAGAGCTTTAGATTAAGTTAATAGGAAATTAAGGATGATTACTGTACTATATCCTGTTATTTTTCAGGAAAACTGTCTGTGACCTCAAATCTAGTACAGGTAGAATGACTGGAACAGAATATAATACATCTAAGCAGAGTGGTGTGAGTAAGGTGGGTTTTAAATCCTGGTATACTATTAACAATATAGTGTATTCAAGGCCATCTGTTAGAGATTCTAGCCATACTTCTCTTTCTCATTTCTGCTATGCTATTTTTTTGCCTTTATCTACTTTTCTCCTTCATTCTACTGCCTGCCCTGCTCATTGAGGCCTTCCTGCCACTGTTCCTAAAATCCTGGTATTTTTTTCTCTTCTAGAATGTCCTTCAGTATTCTCTCTAGCATTGGATTGGTGGCCACAAACTCCCCCAGTTCCTCTTTGTCATGGAAGCATCTTGTTTCTCCATTAATTTCTAGTTGCAGCTTTACAGGGCACATCAATCTGGGCTGGAGATTATTTTCTTTTAGGGCTTGCAATACTTTGCTCCAAGCTCTTCTTGATCTGATGATCTGTGTGGAGAAATCTGCCATGATTCTGATGGGTTTACCTTTATAGATAATCTGTTTCTTTTCTCTGATGGCTTGTAATATTCTGTTTTTATATTGAATTTCTGGTATCTTAATTATTATATGTCTGGGTGTAGCTCTGTTTTGGTTGTAGTTGGCTGGAGTTCGGTATGCCTCACACAACCGAATGTCATTTTCTTTTCCCATGCTTGGGAAGTTTTCTTTAATTATTTCCATGAATAGCCTTTGTAATTCACCTGTTTGTATTCCTGCTTCTTCGTTCACATTTCTTATTCTTAAATTATAGATTCTCTTGTCATCTTCTAACCTTTGTATTGTTACTGCCTATTTCCTTGTTATTTTTAAGAGGTCTTTCCTTTCATGATCACACATTGCAAACTTGTCTTCAAGTTTTGATAGTCTATCCTTAGTTATTTTTAAGGAGTTTTGCCAGCTTTCAATGGAGCTTTTAATGTCCTAGTAATCTCTTTGAATCTGCTTCATGTATTCTATATTTTCTTTATATTCTTTATCAAATGTTTCTCTCCTTTTTTTGTGTTCCTCCCTTCTTCTGTCTATGTTTTCCTGAGAGATGCTTAGCATTTCTTTTATTACTTTACTCGTATCTTGCTTTACCTCATTTAATATTTCAGTTTTGAGCTTGTCTACAAGGTCCCAAAGATATCTCTTAATGTTTATTGAAGCCATGTCTGATGTTGCATGTTTGCTGCCCTCAGTCTCCCTTGTTTTTTCCTTTCCTGGATCAGTACTCTCAGGGTTCTGGTCTGGGGGCCTCCTCTGGCTGTCTCTCCTATCATTGTCCTGGCTTCCTTCACACAGGTGTACAGTAGAGTTCTCAGTCCCCTTCCCTATTGGCCATGGTTCCTCTGAAGCACACTGGTGAGGGAACTCTGCCCTTTTCTGCCTACTCTTGTCACTGAGGTGTAAGCATCAACTGTGTATGCCGGCCCCTCCTCACTGAACCAGCCAAACTTCAGGGGCCTTCACCAGATTAGTGTGTGCTAGGTACAAAGAATTGATTTGGGGTGGCTCATTGGGTCCTGGACAGGGGTGTGACTTAGTCCAAGCAAATCCCACAAATCTGCTCTGGGGAGGAAGCAACCAACTGAAGTCACTGTTGCTCCCAGTTCAGGCTCCTCCTGCCCAATTCCAACATGTCACCCATTTGGTCACACCCTTCCCATGGGGGAGGGGGTCTCATTCTCAGCACAGACCATGGATTAATGAAGGTCCCTTCACTGGCTCCATCCTCTGTTAGGCTCACCAACCCCTGACTTCAGTGTAGCTGTGGCTCCTGTCAGTGGTGGCGAGAATGAGTTTGGGTGGCTCTGACAGCTGGCGTGAATTTGTGAATTCAGGCTGGCGCAAACTTGGTGGGTTGCAGTGAAAACACTGTGTCCAGTAATTTTAGCTGTTCCAATTCTAGCCCTAAAACTGCATGTTTGATGAGCTTCTTTACATTTTAATTTCTTCCTGTGTCAGGAGAATCCATCTCTTTCAGTCTGGGTCTCTCTAGGATGTTTTATTCTGGTATATGAGTTGTTTCTCCCAGGAGGCTTTGTATTTTGTTGCTCATTGATCTGCCATCTTTAGCTCCCCCTCTGTTTTTTTTTTTTTTGTACCAGGGATTGAATTCATGACCTTGCACTTCCCAAGCAGGCACTTATGCTGCTGAGCTAAATCCCCAGTCCCAAAAGACATAAAATTTTTATACAATGCAGTGCTATTCATCTTTAAAGAAGGACAAACTTGAGGTTTTTTAGGCAAATGGATGCAACTTGAGACTATATTGATAAGTAAAAAAAAATCAGACTTGCATCTGTTAACACTAAATTGTCTCAGTAGTACAAGAAAATAAAAAAGTAAATGAGATCCAAAATGTACAATAGAGATTATGAAAGGGGAAGAAACTGCTCAAAAGGAATAGACAACTGGGATGGAGGAAAGGAAAAAAAAATGAAGGGAAAAGAAAAAAAATATTAACATATAAAGAAAACATATATATTATTCATATGTATATACATACATATTAGCTAGAATGACTATATGGCCATTTTCTACTAGTTCATCTAAAATAATGCTTTATTATAGCATTTGATCAATTTTTCATGCCTTTATCTGGTAATCTGAGGAACTTTGCTAAAGGTAACAGTATATGAACCATTGTTAATTCCCTATTAGCCTTTTTAAAAATTCTGTATCATTGGTTTTATTTTTTCTCTTTAAAAGAAAAAAGAAAAAATATAAATAAGAAGCACATTTCCATTAAACTGTTATTTTTATATCAGCTGGCCCAGAGCTGGACACTGAGTTGGCCCCTAGTAGCAGTGACGAAGTACACCTGGCCCTTCAGTGTCACAAGCAGAGCTCCATGCCATGTGACTGTAAGGAACACATGACTGTGGGGCCTGGGGAGCACTAGGAACCCTCCAGGGTGAGGGTCACCTGGGCCCTAGAAGGGAAGTAGAGTCAGTCCAGAAAGAATCAAGAGAAGAGGGGCCAGGAAGTGGGAAAATACTGAAAATCCCCAATGAGATCCAAGTATCTGCAAATCAAAGGTTTCTTACTCCTAGAGTTCTTCAATTGAATTTTAAATGAGCAAGATTTTCTGAATTCACTCTTGATCTATATGTAATGATGGTCCCATGGTCCCAATGAATGAATCAACCCACACTCTTTTTCCTGTTTACCTTGTGCTTTTCTAGATCTCAGTAGGCAAACACCAGTGATCATCAAGCTGACAGCCAGGAGCACCAGGAGCACAGGTAGTGCCATGGTCCAGGCACTGACTGGAGGGAACAAGGCCTCTGGAAAACAGGAAGCAGCTGCTGAGCCACAGCTAGACACCTATTGACTTGCTGCTGGGCTCCAGTCCTTGAATGGTTTCCCCAGGGAGAAAGCAGGGCAGAGACGCTGAGCCTCAGCCCCACTCTGAGCTTTTAGGAGCTCAGGACCTGAGGGCTCCTGTGTCCCTGCTTTCCTGACGTGTGAGACTCAGGAGGGCATGAATAACTTGGAAGATAGGGGAACATGCTGGATATGCAAACTACTGCAGCAGATACTCATGCATCTATCCCAGATTGAATACCCCGTTTATATATGTGACGTGTGACAGTGTTAATACACACAAGGACACTCAGTGCAGGAGATTCTTCCCCTCATTCTCCAAGTGAACCTGCCCTGCTCCTCTGTCCAGTTATTTCCTCTTGTGCATATCTGTGACCCCAGCACTATGTTGAGATCACAGGTTGAGATGTTCTATAATTACAGTGAGGATACTGAATAGCATCTGATGATAAACCAAGTAGATGTCAAGCTCCAGGCCTGAAAGAGAATTCTAGCTCACCTCAAGGATTCATCTGAAAGGTGTGATGGTTGATAATTTAAATTTGAAAGAACCAATATGATGCCATTGTTTATGTGACAATGTGAGGTTAGAAGAAAAAGATGTTCTCTTTCAATAATTTTCTTCATCCAATAATTTTAGGAACATGCTTACATGCTAATCAAATAATTTCTGTCTAATTACTTATGTATTAATCTGTTCAAATTATATAAATATTAAGTTGTGTTCTTTTATATCAGTCATGCCCTGCCATACAGGTTTCATAATGGCATTACTATTAATATTATTTATATTTATTAGTTCCAAATCTTTATTTTGCCAAAAATATTCTGCAATCCTTTAGGAGCATGAAAGCCTAGCTATAACCTGTGGTCTACTTTATCACCTCATATTTTATTTTTCTAAAGTTTTTTTAGAAACACACTTCTCTGATACATGATTTTCTCTTCATAATTTCAACTACCAAACTCTCAATTTAATTACCTTTACTGTGTACCAAACTAAATTAAATGACATTTTTATTAATTCTCCCAGATGAAGAACATTTTTACTGATTCCTCCTACATGATTTCTATATCAATTTTGAAATATATATTTGATATTACTTAATTTAATAAATAATGCAGATACCTAAGATTTCGAATCCACAAGACTTTATACTTCCCTTGAGGACACAGAAAAACCCAACTCAGAATACATAGGGGAGCATAGAGAGATGCTCAGTGCAGGCGGAGCTGGGAGAGGCTCCTAGAAAGGGCTCAGTGTCCAGGACAGCAGGAAACTGCTCCTGTGAGGAGACAGAAGGAGCCCAGCAGGCAGTGCCATGGGCAGCAGGGCTGTGTGGGGTGTGGTGGGGCAGGAGGTGGGGAGAAAAGGAGAGAGGGGCAAAAACTGAGCCTGCAGAACAAATGCAAAGGAAAGGACCAGTGAGGTCCCGGGCTGCATGGTCTCTCTGTGACTCAGGAAAACAATCCAGGAGGCTCAGAGAGCCCTGGAGCCACCCTGGATCCCTGTGAGCATCGCTGTGGACAAAGCCCAGTGTGGATTGTGGGGAGTAGTGCTGCTCCACCCTCAGAAGCTGGGTGTGAGTGATTCCTCAGGAGGGTCTAGTGACAGGGACAGTGGGGTTGTTCCTGTGTAACAGGGGATGGGACAGACAGTGGGCAGCACTTGTCCAGACTCATAGAGCCGTCAGGGGGTGATGCCAGGATTTCAACTCAGTGTGACAAGAGGAAGAATAAACCCCACATTCTTAAGCAGGAGTCTCCCTTGGTAAATGGCATTTGGCAAGTTTGGAATGAAATTCAACACATTCCTGAAAATGCTCTGTTACACTTAAACAGTTTGTTTATCTAAACATTATTTTTCATGAGGTGAATTAATGCTTCACTCTCCAAAAATAAAAGCTTCCACAAAAAGTATATTTAACTAGCTTCCCAAATAAGAGTTGGAAGTGTGCAACCTGAACCATTCTCCCAGTCTTCCCATCAGGGGTCATTGCTTGTCCCCCTCCCTCCTCAGCACTGACATCGCAGAGTGAGGGCTCTGAGGGAACTCACCTGCCACTGAGAGACGCACCTCCTTCTCCTCCCTGAGCACAGGATTCCCAATCCAACAGGACACATCTTCTATTGTGCTTTCCTCCACAGTGACAGAGCTTTCCACACGTATCAGGCCATTTTCTTGTACAGACAATGTCACAGAGTCAGGTGTCATAACCTGTCCTTGTGTGTCCCTCCACTGGAGCTCAGGGTCTGGGTACCACCCCGAGGATGAGCAGGTCAGCATGATGCTCCCAGTGTGCACAGGCTGAATGTGGATATGAGGAGGTGCACCCGAGGCTGCAGGAAACACAAGAGGGGGAAAAATGCTTCTTTTTGTGTTTACAATTATGTTAAATGGACCAGTCAGCTGGTGCTTGCTAATTAACCTCTCTAGGAATCTCAATTCTATATTTGGGAAAACTGAGTTACAGAAATGCTGGACATAAACTGTTCCCCTGGACAACAGTTTAAATAAATGAAGTTCACTATACCAGCACTTAGCAAAGTATTCAGTACCAAGCAGTTCCATATCTTTCATTTTCTTTTCCTCTGTCTTTTGCAGGTAGTATTTATCCTTCCATCTGATGACTCCCTAGATGGGTGCTGAAGTACTGTCTACTCAGTGGGAGCCTGACAGGTGCAGATCACACAGCATCTCATGGTTTTCTGTGGTAAAACACAGTTGATCTCACAGCATTCACTTAGCTCTTCTCAACATGCAGCAGAACTCTCCACAAGAACCTGTGATATGGGGACAGTCTTGTCACCATGGTCCAGTCCATGCTATACCAGCAGTGTGTGTGAGGAGCACGTGTGCCACGGTGGATGAAACTAAACACTGGTCACTTGACTTAATAGCAATTCAAGTTTTCAGAACAACCCTCGGCTAGAACACCATGTTGGGGTGGCGTGTTAAAATGCATGTCCTGTCCATATGCACACCTGCCAGCTAAGCACCACACAGACCCAGTGCACTTCATACTTAGGCTGGACTTAGGATGCCGATAGAAGTGATGTATACCAGAAAAGGAAGGTAGTGGGCCATCCCATCAGTCTTCCTCTTCTCTCTCCAGAGCTGGAAGGCTTCATCAAGGGGAGCAGAGCCTCAGAGTGAGGGACGTGGAGATCCTGCAGTGTCCACCCATTCTCCCACCCCAGGCCCCTGCTTCTTGCTCTTCACAGGAGCACTGGGTCAGGATGAAGCTCAGCATGCAGCAGGGCAGTGCACAGCTGACCAGACTCCTCACCTGCCCCACGGCTGTGTCTGTCTACAGCCCTGGTCCAGGGTGAGGAGGTGGGAGAGGAAAATGGAGCCAGGAGCTGGAGGTGAAGCTGCAGAGCTGAGCCCCAGAGAAGAGCAGCCCTGCTGAGGGCAGCACAGCGTCTCCTTGAAGGGAAGACAATGAGGAGAGGGGCAGGGATGGGGTTCTGGGCTCCTGTAGAGACTGGGTCACACTTCACTCCTCCAGGAGGATGGGGTGGACTAAAGAACCAGGGCCAGCAGCCACAGAGCTGAGAAGGCCCAGGCTCCTCAGAGAGGGGTCATGAGTGTGGGCTCTGAGCAATAAGCCCAGGGTGAGGCACACACTGAGATGTAGTCATGTGGGGCAAGGAAAAACTGAGTCAGTATAGTACAAAATTTTTTCTAAAGCATCATAAAAGAAAAGGCAAAATAAAAATGCAGTATTTCCCACATTATAAAACACATATGAAATTTCCTGGAGAATAGAGACAGAACACAGCACTGAATTTAAGGACCAAATTTTCTTGTGGAAAAATATGAATTCTTCAAATTGTGTTACTGACTGAATATTATTTGAATTTTGAGTCACAAGGACACACTGTAAAATTTTCATGTACTTAGCTATAGGAGCACAAATTCCCAGCACAGTAAAGCCTAGGACTGCATGTAACTAGTTTTGTGAGTGTTCTGCAAGATGATCAAGCATTTCTAATAAATTATAACTTGATGATCAAGGGATGTCTGGCAAGAAATAGGACAAATGCCTAATGTCACATGATCACAACTAAGTCAGTGCCCTTTCAACCTCTCTCTGTCCCCTGTGACTGTGTATGCTCATCTTCCAACAACAAGAGGTCACTCAGGAGATCTTTTCTGCAGAGGAAAAGGAGAAAACTGTGGACAAATCCTTCACTTCAAATGAGTTCAGGAAGATGTCAAAAGTGTGGAAACAGTGCAACATTTTTTCAAAAAGCAACATCAGAATAAGGCTGTAGCAATGGGAGCAGTGAATCTGTTTAAGGACAATGCAGTGTCACAGTCACACAGAATGTTCAAAATGAGGGAAAAACAAGGGCACTGGGTAGGATCCTTGTTAGAACTGCAAAAACAAAAAGATGCCATTGAGCTACTAAAGATCTGTGATTCCATTCCTGATACTGAAAATATCCATACACCTCCCATTCATTTGTCTCCCTCACAGCAGCCAGGAAGGCTTTAAAAGTTAAGGGCAGATGAATTTGTTCATTTTTCTTTACATTTCATAGTTTTTTTATTATTCTGAATTATATTACAGTATTGGAATCATTTATATATGAATATGTTTGTGTTGTAAAACAAATCGTCTGGGTTTGCATTATTTCTCAAGCAGAAATTTGCTTGGACATGCACGTGCTCTGGATTACAAGCAAGCTTATAGAACAAATTACGCCTTCACACTAAGGCTTCACTGTGTCTTACAGCTCATGGATCACAAGGAAACCAACTGAACCTCTTGGACATGCTGAGTTCTGGTTCTGTAAAGAAGTGAGAGTGATTAAAAATCATTGTCTCTGGTGGATGTAAGCAGTGGAAATTAAGAAGTTTGCCTTTGACTTCCTCTTAATTTAAATTTCTGTTGTACCTAGTTTGAATTTACATCTACCCCTGACTTACTCCTCTCTAGAACCCAGAAAGATGTTGACTCTGAAAAACTCTTCTGTTGGGCCCATGAGATCAAAGCAGAGATCCCAGAAGATGGTCAGGGAAACACTGCTGGTGTCAGAACAAACTCCAGGGCAGGCAGTATAGCTGGGGTCCAGCCAGGAGCATCAGGATGGAAAGTGTGTACAGCTGAGTAGTCGGGAAGAAAGCGCAGCACAGGGGAAGCTGATGCTGTGTGGTGTGGGATCCTTCTATGCAAGAGGAGAAGCCTTGGGACAGGACAAGACGGGCTGCTCCAGAGGGATGAAGGGATGCACCAGGAGACACAGCACAGGAGCTGGCCTCAGATTCTGAGTCACTCATGAGGGTTTTCTTTCTTTTTTAAAAATTTGCATAAGTAGAGGTCTACTGGACATGTTTGCACAAATTCTAGAGAATGATTGCAGAGCCTCTAAGAATGGATGTGTTGGGGTCTCCCCAGATGTCCCCACAGAAGAGTGAAGATCTCATCAGGTGAGGCTGGGGAGGGAGGAGCACAGTCAGGCTCACCCAGCCCTGCAGGCTCCAGGGCAAGTGCCTCTGGCAGGTGCTGCTCCTTTGCATGCAGTGGGGACCTACAAGGCAGACTTTAGGGCACCTGCTGGAAATTGGGAGTTTCCTAATGCAGACAAGGCTGACCTGTGCCCCAAGACCACAGGGATCATCTAGTGAGCTGAGCATCATTAAAATTCTGTCTAGAAGAAATTGAATGCAAAACTTGTTGGTATAAAATGCTAGTAAGTCACTTTTCTAGAGACTCCTGAAATGTGTGAGAATTGTATGATGCGCTGCTTTTCCTAGGTAACTGTGAGACTCTTTGTTCCTGGCCAGATTGCCACTATACACAGATTAATCTCCCAGTGTCTCTGCATTTCAGAGACTGTCACAGATGGAACACACAAGAGACACACACAGGTTTGCGGAACTGGAGAACAAGCTCTTCCTGCATCTGGAAAGTAAGGATTTTGCTCCTAGTGATGGTGTGGTTGGCTTCTCCTGGGTTCCTTTAAGGGAAATCAAAGAGGAACCCATCCCTGATCTCAGCAGATGGCCCTGTAACATCTGTAGAGTGAGCTGATTTGGGTTCAGTTTGTGACTGAACTATGAAGCCTCCCTTTCCCTTCCATCTCCTCAGGACAGGCTTCTCCCTGATGCCCATGTCTGGGGAAGAGGAGGATGTAACAGCACAGGCTTCTGCAGAGATCTGAGTCCACAGGTGACAGAGGAAGAGGGGGCAGGAGCACATGTGACAGGAAGGAGCTCATCCAGGATGGAAGGAAATGAGGTGTGGAGGCCCAGGGCTGGAGAGGGGGCTGCCCAGGTCCTCCCTGTCCCTGTGCACCTCCTTCTGGGTCCAGAAGATAAGGAGAAAATCACCAGACTGAGCTGTGTGCTGAGACTCTTGGAGTCAGAACACACTGGATTCTATGATCACGCCTGCCTTCAGCAACTATATTGGCAAGAGAAAAAATGGAAGAAAAAAAGAAAAAGAAAAAGAAAAAATAGGATTTTTTTTCTGTTATAGAATAAATCAGTCTATAAGACAAATTAAATGAACTTAAAATCTAACATCTGGCATTCCACTATGGTGTCTGCACAGACTCAGCCACATTTTACACACAGAAAATTGAGTCCTAGTTGAATAAAAAACAAAATCACAAATTCAGCATTTTCAGGGCTTACCTGCGACAAGCAGCTCAAACTGTGCTTGGCTGAGCTGTGCGGATCTTTCAAAGACACAGCTGTACTGTCCTTCATCTCCAGGGAGGATGGGATGGATCCTCAGGGCCACCTGGCCTTGGGCTATATTCTCTCTCAGCAGCTCCGTCCTCCCTTGGTATTTGAGACTCTGCTGCTCCGTGTGATCCTGAGAATTCCTGTACTCATGCACTAGCACTGATTGGTGGTCCCAGTACCATCTGATCTCCATATTTCGAGCATCTGTGGATGGGCTGAGGTGACAGGGAAGTGCAGCCACTTCTCCCACCCGGGCAATGACTGGAGACCTTGGTCCCTTCACTTGGAACTGCCCTAAGATGATTAAGAAGAGGACAGAGGCATTGTTGAGAGTGTGGCAGACAGGTTGGGGGCTTTCTGACCAGACAAAAAAGACACCAGGTCAGCTACCATGATGAGTTTGGACAGCTGATGAGCGAAGCTAAAGTAGGAGATGCAGGTTCATACCTAGTATGAGGTCACAGGGCATTAGGAGAAATATGTAATAGTCACAGAACCTTAAGCTATATTAAGGTTTTTCTCATTTGCTTAGGGTTATAAGTCAAATTCATATGAAGAAGTGTACTTAATTCTTACATGCTTGGTGTTGAAGTGCATTATTACTTTACAGATGAAGAAATTCATTCAGTATGTGATTTAATACCTTATCACATTACACGTAATAATGTGGCATAAAATGAAAAAAAATGTAAATGCTGTCAAATGTTTTCTTGCATTAAAGCATATCGGTGTCTATAATCATGTAAACTGAGTCACTGTGAATGCACTAAAACCATCATTTTCTCCCATTCAAGTACTAACCAGGCCCAACCCGTCCTCATTTCAGAGAGCAGAGAAGATCAGGTATGTGCAGGGTGCTATGATTGTAGACACAAACTTTCTAAGCAGAGAGTAGAAAGATTTCTTGTATTATCATTTTATTAAAGCAATATGTATATAACCTGGGCAGAATATTTGGAATAGTGGTCTGTTACCTGGCAAACTCCATGACTCTGAACTGCACTTCTTGACTCAGCCACCATCAAGGTGGGGCTGGTTCTTGTCCCCTCTCATAACACAGCTTGTCATGCACAAGGCAAAAGTCTAGAGTAGGAGATTCAGCATGGATGACTAGAGGAAGAGTCACATCAAGAAGCTGAGAAAGTTTCACTGAAAATGAATGACCTGCTGACTAAAGGGAAAGTCACAGCATAGAAACTGAGGGATGATTCACTGAGAAAGAGTATTCTAGAAGATTCAATGTGGCTGAGCAGAAGAGTCATGTTGGAGAGACTCAGAGAACATCCACAAGAAACACAGAGAAGAAGGACAGTGAGTTCTAGCAGCTGGGCTTCTCCAGGACACAGGTATGAAGTCTGGAATGGGAGACAGTGGGAAGAAGCTGAGTGTCTGTTCTGAGTGACCTTCATTGGTGGGAGGGGGGTGAGTATCCACCTCACAAATGCCCCAGGACACAGCTGCACAGTGAAGGCATGGGCAGGAAGACAGTTTGGGGAGGGCTGGGAGTCTGAACTTCAATCCCAGAGCAGCCCCCTAGGAACTTCATACCACCAAGGACCCAGAGTTGAAGAGGGAAAGATAGTCACAGGAGCCTGTCGGCAGTTGGAGAGCAGACTGGGGAGAGTCCTGCTGAAAGACAGAGATTGGAGATGATCCCGGGACCTGGGATCAGGCACCAGATTCCTTCTCAGGTACTCAGGGTTGGAGGCTCACATTGCAGTGTGTTCCCACTGCTAAAGGGAGACCCTAACCCAAGGCACAGAAGACAGGAGCTTGTGGTGTGCTGTTTCTCGTCTAGACCTGGTAGACAACACTAAAATGGATTAGACTGTGACTGCTCTAGTTGGATTGATTGCATAATAATCCTGACTCACTGGGCAATTTAATGCCAGTGAAGTTGTCTGATGAATCTATTAATCACACCCTCAGAGAAAAACAGTAAGAATTCCTAACCTGAGAACCCGGACTGGATCAGACTCTGCAAAAATGCCTGCAACCTGCCAGAAGAGGTTCTGAGGCCAAGTTAATTCTGGCTTTGCAGTGGAGGAACTGTAGACGTAATTGGGGTATGAACCCAAAGACAAGAATCAAGCAAAGAAGCTACTTAAGAATCACATATGCAATGGGTCATTGGAATAGCTCATCTGTGTGTTCCCATGAGATATCTTACTGGTTTATATTTTTAAATGTTTCTTCAGTTATTTAGTAATATAGGCTTATGTTCTTTTATGGTCTTATGTGTATATTACAAGATTATTCTTGTATATTTGCGTTTTAACTGGTCCTGTTTTAATTAGTGATGTGGTTCTGCCCCTCATCCAGCAAATAGACAAGCCAGGGAGTGGGAGGTCACTCTAAGGCCTATCATATAGAACTATTGTAAGATGTAAGCTGTGGATGTTGTTACAAATTGAAGCAAATCTTGTGACAATACAGAGGGACAGCGTTAATGCCACTTAAAGTAAATGACAGAAGAAATGAATACTAGAACTACACATATAAAGCTGCCAATTATTCATAGGGATGCCACATGCTACTAAAAATCTCCAAGTAACCATGGAATTCCCTCACTCTTTTAGTCCCTAACCTATAGAAACCCCTGCTCCAAAACAGGGTGGCAAAAAATGAGGGGAACACAAATAATTAAAAGAATATACATAGATCTGGATCTATATATTTATGTATATATGATCAAATAAATACAGATGCAAATAGGAGAATGGGGAAATAAGGAAATCCTAACCCCCCTCCACCTCTGCCAAGGCAGAACAAAGGTCCACAAAGGAGAGAAAAACAATTATCAGATGGCAGACATCTGTGAAAAGTTCACAGAAGGAGTGAAGAAAATAGATGAGCTCAGAGAGGAAGTCAAGCCAAAGTTACAGCAATTACACTCCATATGCCCCCAGTGAATTTGGGGAAATTAAATAAGAAACTGAACAAGTTTCCCAAAATAGTGCCAAATTTTAATGACAGACTCTAAAAAGATATGAAATACTCAAAAAGATGTAAGACAGAAATTCCTGAAATAAAAAACAGCAGAGTCTTCCTTTATTCTGGAAAAAAATCCTTGGGAAGAGAGAGTGTCTGATATTGAGGACAAAATAGAGAATTATAATTAAAAACTCAAAGTATGAGAACAAGAGCAGACTGTCCAGCAGTTACCAGATGATGAGAAGAAGAACAGCTTAAGCCTAATCAGAGTTAGAGAACACCTAGGAAATTGCACTCCTGGCTTCACCAGCATGCTGACAGAAACTGTGGAAGAAAATTTCCCAAGCATAAGGAAATATTTTAAAATGCAAGTGTGTGAGGCCCACAGAACTCCACAGGATTATGCTGAAAGGTGAAGTTTACCAAAGCACATCATCATGAAATTCACAGATATCCAGCAAAAATCAAAACAAACAAAAAAAAATAGAACTTGGAAGCAAGCCAGAGGAAAAAAAAATATAAACCAATTAGAATCACAGCAGACTTCTAAACACAAATCAGTCATGAAGGCCAGAAGAGCTTGAACTGAAGTATTTAAAGTCCTAAAAGCAAATATCTTATAGCCAAGATTAACTTACCTAGCAAATAGATCCTTCAAAATAGGATGGAGAAATACGGTATTTCCATGAAAAGAGAAAGTTGGAAGACATACGAGGGCTAAAGCAGCTCTAATGAAAATGTACAAAAATATTCTCAACAGAAAAAACCAAACTGAACAGCCCTAAAAATACAGAAAACACTAGTGAGAACAGGATTACCAACAATAAAAAATAGCAGAATGAGAGAAATAATGGACACACCAACAGATGAACAAGGCAATAATAGCAAATGACACATATTTCTCGGTCATATTTCACAGTATGAGCAGCCTCAGCTCTCCAATCAAAAGACAGAGACTGACAGACTTGCTCCAAAACCAAAACCCAATGATGTCTTGTATAAAAGAATCTTACCTAATTCAAAGGTACATCAATAGACTAAAAAAAAAAAATTAAAGGACAGAAAACATTCCAAGCAAAAGCAGTCCAAAAACAAGCAAGGGTAGCAATACTAATATCACTCATAGTGCATGTCAAGGTCAAACAGGTTAGAAGAGACAAAGAAGGTCACTGTATACTAGTTCATGGAACAGTCCTACAAGAAGAGATACATTGATCATCATACACACACAGAATATGGAAGCATCTATCTTCATAAAGCAAAAACTGTTGAAATTAAAAGATCATATCACCATTAAAAATTTTAATAGAAAATTTTAACACTGAAGTTTCACAAAGAGATAGATCAACTAAAAAAAAATTTCATAACTGAGCCACAATCTTGAATGAATGGATTTAGTAGATGTATAGAGAGTGTTCCACACCTTACCACAGAGTACATATATGTCAGCAGAATATGGTACTTTCTCCAAAATATATCAGACACTAGTGAACAAAGCCTGCTTAAGTAATATAAAAGAATAGAAATCACCTCTACATATCATTCAACCACTGTGCCATGAAAATCAATATTAATGACAGAAAAAATTTTGGAAAAGGCAAAATCTCCTAAAAAATCAACAACATTTTCCTAAACATGGATCACTAAAAATAAAAGATGAAATTTAAAAATTTCTGGAAGTCATTGACAATGACCATGCAACTTGATGAAACATTTGAGATGCTGTGAAATCAGTTCTAAGCGGAAACTTCATCATATTAGGAAAACAAAGCAGGTTAAAAAAAACCCAACTTTATGAGAAATCTTGAGCTACTTGAGAAACAACAAAATCCAGCACAAAACAAAATTAATGAGGGAAATTATAAAGATAAGAACAGAAGTCAATTAAATTGAGACAAAAAAAATTCCTAAAGAACAAAATCAATGAATCAAAGAGCTGGTTCTTTGGTAGAATAAATAAAATAGACAAGCCCTTAGCAAGACTCACAAGAAAAAGGCAGAAAAGACTCACATCAAGGCAATTAGAAATGAAAAGTTGAAATTACAACAGTCACTCTCCAGCATCCCTAACTATTGGCTAGGCAGAACCAATATTGTCAAAATGGCTGTGCTTCCAAAGCTGTTTACATATTCAATGCAATCTTAACAAAAATATCTTTAGCATAAATCATAGATCTAGAGAAAACTATCCAAAAATTCATGTGGAATTTCAAGAGACCCAGAATAGAAAATGTAATTCTGGCCAAAAAAACAAAGCAGGCAGCATAGCAAAACCTGACTTCAAGCTATTCCACAAAGACATAGTGATAAAAATGGCATGGTACTGGAACAAGAACAGATGCATGAGTCAACAGACAGAATCAAGCATACAGAAGCTTTTCCAGATACATTTGACCATTTGATCTTTGACAAAGGAGACAAAGGTGTATGTGGGAGGAAAAACAGCCTTTTCAGCAAGGGGTGGGAAACCTGGTTATCTGTAGAAGGGTGGAATTGGACTCTTCAATGTATCAATGATCTAAACAATAAAACAGAAATATTAAAACTGCAGGAAGATACTAAAGCTAAAAATGCTTGCAGACATAGTTCAAGGAAAGAATTTACAAGCAGAACCTAAACTGTACAAGAAGTAGCAGCAAAAATCAGCAAATGAGCTTATGCCACACTACAAAGTCTGCATACAGCAAAACATTCAGTCACTCAAGTGAAGAGGAAATCTATAGAATGGGAAAAATTTTGCCAGGTAATTCTCAGACAGAGGACTAATATCTAGAATACATAAAGTACTTAAAAAATCTAAACCAGAGGTGTAGGCTCCCCAGAAGCTCCACCAAGGGCCCGCCCTGCCACCAGGAACTCAGTGCAAGCCCACCTCAGGGGTAAGCTCCCCAGAACCTCCACTAAGGGCCCACCCTGCCACCGGGAACTCAACACAAGCACAATTTGGGGTAAGGCTGCCAGAAACCTCACTCATGGGCCCGCCCTGCCACTGGGAACATTGAGGAGGCCCTCCCAAGAATGAAAACTGCCCTGGACTGCTACAGCTGGGCCCACCCTCCCACCTGGAACATCAGAAAATCTCAGCAGGATCCAGGTAGTGTGAGAAAATTTGGAACTTTGCTCCCAGGTGGCAAATTTTGGACTACAACAGATGGACTGAATCAATGTGGTGAGTATACCCCTAAAATAGAGGTGTACAGGGGATAAATAGGGCCAGTAGTAAAACCCCCTCCAACTAACTGTAAGACTTTGGTGTGTCTGAAAAGAGTGTGTGTGATCCCCTCCTACACATAGAAAACACCAGGCAGAGTGAAAATGACAAAACAAAAAACCAAAATGCAGTCTCAAACATATAGTTCACCAGAAGCAAGTATAGGAGACATTGAAACAGAGGACCCCAAAAGTAACACACTGGGAATCTCTGAAAAGATAGCCAGTGAAATAAAAAGACAACTGCATCAGGCTATAGAGGAAATCAAATTAGAGGAAATCAAATTAGAAGTAGTCTCCCATGTAAAGGTAGAAATAATGACTTTAGTAAAGGAGTTGTTGAATGCAGCTAAAGAAGAACTAGAGTAAAAAGTACATGAGCATGGGAAACTGATTGAAACTTTGAATGAACAGTATAGAAAACAAGCAAAATTCATGAAATAAACTCAAAGAGACATTCAAGAAACAAAAAATTCTATTGAGAGCATGCAAAACCGCCTACAGGAAGCTGAGGATAGGACTTCAGACTTTGAGGACAGGATCACAGTTAGTGATCAGGAAAGGATACAATTTTTAAAAATAGCAAAGCAATATGAAATGAAAATCCAGAAGCTTCATGATGATGCCAAGAGCAACAATGTAAGAATAATGGGCATTAGTGAAGATACAGGAGTCCAGGCAAATGACATATGTAAAGTAATTACAGAAATAATAGCAGAAAATTTCCCAAACATGGGGAAAGAATCTGATATGCAGATAAGTGAGGCATATAGAACACCAAACAGTCACAATCAACATATGTCCACACCCAGACACATAATAATTAAGATCTCAGACATACAGCATAAAAACAGAATACTAAAAGCCGTCAGAGAAAAGACACAACTCACCTATCAAGGAAAGCCAATTAGATTCATGGCAAATTTTCAGCACAAACCCTCAAGTCAAGAAGGGTTTGGAGTGAGCTATTTCAAGTCCTGATAGAATAAAACCTTCAAGCCAGACTGATGTACCCAGCAAAACTTTCATTCAATTTAATGGAGAAACAAGATACTTCCATGACAAAGAACAACTGAAGAACTTCATGTCCACCAAACCAACCCCAGAAAGAGTATTGAAGGACATACCAGAGATAAAAATGATCACAATCCCCAAAACAACAACAGAAAGAAAGTACCAGGTAGGATAAGCAATTAAATAAGAGGAAAAGCAGAAAGAAACAACTGCAACACAACATGGCAAGGTCAAGCCAGTATATATCAGTGATATCCATAAACATAAGTGGCCTCAATTCACCTATAAAAAGAAATAGATTGACAGAATGGATCAAGAAACAGGATCCCACAATATGCTCCATACAAGAAACACATCTCACCCAAAAGGAAACTCATAGATTAAAAGTCAAAGGATGGAAAAGAGTATTCCATGCAACAGGAATCCAGAAAAAAGCAGGGGCAGCTATTCTATTTGCAGCCAACATGAACTTCAAACCTAAAATGATTAAAAGAGATAGAAAAGGTCACTAAATACTTGTTAGTGGTAAAATTCAAGAGGAAGA
This sequence comes from Hydrochoerus hydrochaeris, assembly GCA_004027455.1. Classification (NCBI taxonomy): domain Eukaryota; kingdom Metazoa; phylum Chordata; class Mammalia; order Rodentia; family Hydrochaeridae; genus Hydrochoerus; species Hydrochoerus hydrochaeris. The sequence continues at coordinate 21,780 of PVLA01005889.1, forward strand.
ACTAACAATTATAAATATATATGTGCCAAATACAGAAGCACCCAACATACTAATGGACATGAAAAACCAAATACACAAGAACAAAAATATAACAGGAGATCTTAACAGCCCATTGTCAGAAAGAGATAGATCAACTAGACAAAAAGTCAGCAAAGAAATAACAGAACTGAATCATACCTGAGAACAATTGGACTTAGTAGATGTTTACAGAGTGTTCCACCCAACCACATTAGAATACACATTCTTCTTAGCTGCACATGGGACATTCTCCAAAATGAACCATATATTACCCCATAAAACACTCTTAAGTAAATGCAAAAGTATTGAAATCATACCAGGCATAATATCTGACCATAGTGCACTGAAGTTGGAAATTAATGGCAAAAGATATTGTAAAACCTACATAAATACATGGAAATTGAATAACAGCCTTTTGAATAACCAGTGGGCTACTGATGAAATTAAAGAAAAAATAAAACCATATCTACAATTCAATGAAAATGTAGAAACAACATACTGTAATCTGTGGGATGCAATGAAAGCAGTCTTAAGGGGGAAATATATAGCAATAAATTTTCATATCAAGAAAACAGAATGAGCACAAATAAACAACCTAATGCTCCATCTCGAGTGTCTAGGAAAAGAAGAGCAAGCTAAACCCAAAGCTCATAGAAGAGAGGAATTTGTAAAGATTAGAGCAGAAATCAATGCAATTGAAGCTAAAAAAAAATACAAAGAATTAATGAATCAAAAAGCTGGTTTTTTGAGAGAATCAACAAAATTGACAAAGCCCTAGCTAACCTTATCAAGAGAAAGAAAGAAAAAACCCAAATTCATGCAATAACAACTGAAAAGGGAGAAATTACTACAGATACCCATGGAAATTCAAAAAATCATGAATACCTACTTTAAAAATCTCTACTCACATAGAGTGAAAAACACAGAAGAAATGGACAGATTTCTAGAAACATAGGAACTACCAAAGCTCAACCAAGAATATAGCAATTTTGAACAACCCAATATCAGCTATTGAAATTGAAAATGTAATTAAAAACTTACCAACAAAGAAAAGCCCAGGTCCTGATGGATTCACAGCTGAATTCTACAAGAAATTTAGAGAAGATTTGATGCCAGTACTCCTTGAAATCTTCAATAAAATTGAGAAGAAAACAATCCTCACTAAATCATTCCTGGAGGCAAGTTTTACTCTGATACCAAAACCAGAGAAAGATCCAACCAAAAAAGTGAACTATAGGCCAGTCTCACTAATGAACAATGATGCAAAGAATCTCAGTAAAATACTGGCAAATAGAATGCAGCAAATCATCAAGAAGATTACACATCATGACCAAGTGGGGTTCAAGCCAGGAATGCAGGAATGGTTTAACATACGCAAATCAATAAATTTAATACAACACATACACAGAGCCAAAAACAAAAACCACATGGTCATCTCAATAGATGCAGAAAAATCTTTTGACAAAGTCCAACACATGTTCATGATAAAAACCCTTCAGAAACTCAGAATACATGGCATCTACCTCAACCTTATGAAGGCCATCTATGACAAACCAAAAGCCAACATTATAATAAATGGACAAAAACTGAAAGCTTTCACTTTAAAATCAGGGACAAGACAAGGATGTCCACTATCACCACTCCTTTTTAACATATTTCTGGAAACACTAGCCAGGGCAATCAGATGAGAGAGAGAAATAAAAGGAGTAAAGATAGGAAAGGAATAAATTAAATTATCACTCTTTGCAGATGACATGATACTCTATGTAGAAGACCCAAAAGACTCCATGAAAAGACTACTAGAGGTAATAAACAAGTTCAGCAGTGTAGCTGGATACAAAGTCAATGCTCAAAAATCAATAGCATTCTTGTACACAAACAAAAACTCACTGAGAAAAAATTATGGAAATATCGCCCTTTACAATAACATGTAAAAAAATGAAAGACTTAGGAATCAACCTAACTAAAAAGGTAAAAGACCTATATGCTGAAAATTATACTATGCTGAAAACAGAGATTGAAGAGGATATTAGAATATGGAAGGACATTCCTTGCTCTTGGTTAGGAAGAACCAACATTGTGAAAATGGCTATACTCCCAAAACTGTTATACAGATTTAATGCAATCCCAATCAAAATACCATTGACATACCTCACAGATCTAGAGAACACACTACTAAAATTCATTTGGAAAGAGAAGAAACCTAGAATAGCAAAGGCAATTCTAGGCAACAAAAGCAAGGCAGGAGGCATCTCAATTCCTGACTTAAAACAGTACTATAAAGCCACAGTGATAAAATCAGCCTGGTACTGGCAAAGAAATAGAACTGAGGATCAATGGAACAGATTAGAAGATGCAAGCACAACTAGAAAGACACTCAGCCACCTGATATTTGACAAAGGGGCTAAATATTTCCACTGGAAGAAATATAGTCTCTTTAATAAATGGTGTTGGAAAAATTGGTTCCCTACATGCCAAAAACAAACTAGATCCATGCATATCACCATGCACAAAACTAAAGTCTAAATGGATCAAAGACCTCAATATTAAAACAGAAACACTAAATCTACTGGAAGATGAGATAGCTAGAAGTCTTGGAGACGTAGGGTTAGGCAGAGAATTCATGAACCAAACACAAACTGCATGGGAAACACTTCAAAGAATCAACAAATGGGATCTTACATTATTGAAAAGTTTCTGCACTTCTAAGGAAATCAGCAACAGATTAAAAAGAAAACCAACAAAGTGGGAAAAAATTTTAACCAGCAACCCCTCAGAGAAAGGACTTGTGTCCTGAATATCTAAAGAATTGAAAAACATCAAGCCCCCCAAATTCAAAGACCCTCTCCAAAAATGGGCATCTGAGATGAACACACAGTTCTCAGAGAAAGATATACAAATGACAAATAAATACGTGAAGAAATGTTCACCATCACTGGTCATTCGTGAATTGCAAATTAAAATAGCATTTAGATTCCACCTTACTCCGGAAAGAATAGCTACCATCAAGAAATCAACTGATAACAAATGTTGGCGAGGCTGTGGTGGGGGGGAAAGGAACACTGCTCCACTGTTGGTGGGAATGTAGACTGGTGCAACCATTATGGAAATCCATATGGAGAATTCTCAGAAGACTAGGATTGGCAGCCCCATTCATTCCAGCTATCCCCCTCCTGGGCATTTTCCCCAAAGAACTGAAAAGTTCATATCACAGTGATATATGTGCACCCATGTTCATAGCCACGCAATTTGTGATAGCTAAATCCTGGAAACAACCAAGATGCCCATCAACTGCAGAGTGGATGAAAAAGATGTGGCATTTTTATACAATGGAATATTACTCAGGTATAAAAAGGATGATCTTGAGGTCTTCATAGGCAAATGGAGACAACTTGAGATACCCTCATTAGTGAAATAAATAAGAATAATACTTATAAATATCATATCGTGTCTCTAGTGTAAAAAGTAAATATGAACTACAAGTGTAATAAAACCAAAATCTGTAACTGCTATTGTAAAAAAGAGAGGAAAAGAAAGTGCTCTAAGGGGTATAACTGCATGTATGTTTTAGTGTGTAAAATAGATGACCATATTGCTGAATCTTTGTTGGATCTTTGAGCAGAATTGTTTGTAGTCTGACTGTTCGAATATTTACTATGTATCCTTTATCTTTGTAACTTGAACAACTACATCCAGGATGACAGTACACAATTTATAAATTACTGCTTTTTTAGTGGGGCTTTTTCTCATTCTCCTTTTTCTTTCTTTCTTTTAGAATTCTGTGTTGTTGCTACCTTTTTTCTGTTTAAATAAAATTTTAAAAATGTATAATTGCTATGATAAAAAAGAGGAAATAGCAAGTGCTATAAAAGATATAGCTGCATGCATATTTAGACGTGTGGGATTGATGACCATATTTGTCAGTTCTTGTTGGATTGTTGAATAGATCTATTTGCACTCTCACTGTTTTAGTGTACACTTTGTGTGCTTTAATCCTGTAACTTGAATAACTATTTCTAAAAGAACAATATGTAATGTATCAACTAGTGATTTCTTACTGTTTATCTCCTTTTCTTGAAATTCTGTAATATTTCTACCTTTTTCCTGTTTTTTTCTCTTTAAATAAAAAATAATCTAATCCAGCTAAATTAAAGACTCATTCAAAAATGGGTTGGAAATGATGAACAGACAATTCACAGAGGAAGAAACACAAATGGGGAACAAACACATGAAAAAATATTCAACATCTCTCACCAGTAGAGAAATGCAAATTAAGGCCACACTAAGATTCCATCTTACTGTGGAAAGAAGAGCATTCACAAGGAAATCAAACATTGCCAAATGCTGGCAAGACTGTGATGAAAAATAAACCATCCTGCATTGTTGGTGGGAATGCAAACTTGTACCACCATCATGGAACTCTGTACAGAGATTTCTCAAAAAATTGAAATCAGGAATTCCATATGACCCAGCTGTGTTCCTGATAGGTATCTTCCCCAAGGAGCCTGAGTCTTCATACCACAGTGACACCTTCATAGAAATATGTATAGCAGCACAAATCATAATAGCTAAATCCTTGAAGCAGACTATACTCAAAAACAGATGATTGGATAAAGAATATGTTTTATCTATGTAGAATGGAATACTACTTACTAAAAACAATGACAAATTAACATGAAAATGGATGCACCTGGAAAACATAATATTGAGTGAAAAGAATTTGATGTGCAAACTTAAATACTGTATGGTTTCTCTCATTTAAGTGAGGTAAAGTACAAAGAAAATGATAAAGGATGAACAGAAAGAGACAAGGGGATAGATGTCATCAAATAGGAAAGTGGTTCAAGGAGAGGGGTGAGGAGGAGGGGAAGTGGAAATGAGAGAAAGATGTGCGGGTACAGGATCCTAGTAACTCTATTCATGATAAACATTCTATGCCATAATGTGGGCTAAGACAAACACTATCAACAAGTCCCACAAAGGTGACAGGGGACCAGAGGAGGAGGGGGCAGGGAATCCGTGTGTGGCATTATAAGTATTTACAAACATTTGAATTTTTCTCTGCTTTCCAACAGAAGTTCTATCTCTCTCTTACTTTCCTTAGAAGAATTCCTTCTCCTTTACTTGGTGTAAACCTTTATCACTGCATGAGCTTCACTTTAGTTCTATAACCAAGAAACCTCTCCCTGAAGGCCTGGGAACCATCAGATGGGAGTGTGAGCCCCAGAGAAGAGAGAGCTGCTACCCCTCTTCACTGCACAGGGGAACCCGGAGACCACGCTCCAAGCTGTGTCTGTCAGTGTGACATAAAAGTAGGAAAAGTCCTATTTTCCTTTGGGAAAAGACAATTCACTGATATTGATGGCTGCTTCATTTTCAAGATGAATGTAGGGAGGAAGATGTGCATTGAAGTGTGTTTCCTTTGCTCGCTGAGGACAGGTGTCTTTTCTGTAAGAACACAACTGCAGGGCTCAGTGGGCTGGGGGATTCCTTTCTGGCAGAGCAATGATGTTAATGGTTTTATGAGATTTAATCAGTTTTGTGAGTTGATTAGTCAGGCTGTGCGTCACACTCTGCTTTAATACTTAGTAAAGTTGTTTAGTTCTTTCTACCCTATGGAAGACACCTTTGTGGGTGGGAGGAGACCCTGCCATTTAATGATTCCCAAGAAGTAAACACAGAAATTCTCCCACCTGTGTTCAGCAGAGGAGCACAGGCAGCCTGGGTTTTTTTTTTTCTTTTATTTGGTTTGTTTTTGTCTTTTTGAAACAGGGTCTCACTATGCAGTTCAGGCTGGCCATTTGCTCACTTTGTAGCCCAGGCTGGTCTCCAACTTGCAGCAATCTTCTGCCTCAGCCTCTTGAATGTGTGGATGATAGGAGTGTGCCACATACCTGGCCACTGGAAATATATTATTATTTTTATTAGTGTGATGGTAGCTTAGCAGACTGTGAGCAGGGATGAGTGAGGAAATACATTGTAGATGCAAGATAAGTATCCCATAGCCAAGTGCTCATGGTCAGAAGAACTCTAGTTTTCAGGGATTGTGGGATTTGGAATATTTGCATTGCCTGTATCCGTGAAAATTTTCAATAATTAAACTCCAAATATGAAATACATCTAAATTCCAAATCCTCTGTAATCTGAAACTTTTGTGTGATCATAGCAGGGTATATTCAACATATTTGAATTCAGGGCATTTTGAATTTCAGATTTTCTAGTTAGTTTTATATATCCTACATGACATGTAGTGGTCCTTATAAAATAAAATTGACATAAGGACTGGTGAAGAAGCAGAGTGAAACTGATGAATTATAAACAACGAATGATTCTGATGTAACTCAATTTTCTCATTCTCATACCAGCAAAAGAAATTCATCATCGAAGTGAAGTTCAGATAAATGAGGCATATAGAACTCCAGCCAGCTACAACCAAAACAGATCAACACCCAGACACATAATAATCAGGGTGCCAGAAATCCATCATAAGAACAGAATATTAAAAGCAGTCAGAGAAAAGAAACAGATTACCTATAAAGGAAAACTCATCAAAATCACAGCAGACTTCTCAATGCAAACCATCAAATTAAGAAGAACTTGGAATGAAATATTCCAAGTCCTGAAAGAAAATAACCTCCAACCCAGAATGATGTACCCTGCAAAACTGTCTCTCAAAATTGGAGAGACAAGATATTTCCACGACAAAGAGGAACTGGGGGAGCTTGTGACCACCAATCCAACCTTGCAAAGAATACTGAAGGACATTCTAGAGAGAGAGAAAAAAATCACCAGGGTTCCAGGAATAATGGCAGAAAGGCCTCAAAGAAAGGGGAAGACAGTGGAATGAAAGAGAAAAGTAAACAAATAACAACAGAAAGATAGCATGGCAGAGATAAGACAGAAAAAACTGGTTATATCACTGTTTTATCTTGACTGATTTTATTTGAATCTGGTATGCTTGAGAGTGTCGAGTCTGAGAGTAGGAGCAACTACTCTGAGGATGACAGGATTTAATAGGATACCCATTCTGGTTTGATTGTAAACTGCTTTTGAAGTCCTATAATGTCTCCAATGCTTAGATTTTATTAATAGTGTAAATCAATGCTAAGTTTATATCATATTTGATGCTATAGACAATTTTACTGAAAATAACAAGAGACATCATAGTGACTACCATAGATCACCTAGTGTTGTGTTTTTGTATGTTCTTTTCATTTCATGTTTCTCTAGGAATTTGTATTGCTGACTTGTTTTGATTTGTTTCTCCTTCTAATACAGAAAGGCTAGGTATATGTGTAGAGACTTATACATGTGTAGAACTTCTAAGTAGTTTGCAAGAATGGATTATAGTTATTGTAAAGAAAAAAAGGAAAAGAGAGTATTCTAAAGGATATAACTGAATGTATGTTTGAGTGTATGGAATTAATAACCATGTTGCTAAAGTTTTAGTTGGATGGAAGAGCAAAACTGATTGCAGTCTCACTGTTTTGATGTCCACTTTGTGGACTTTACTTTTGTAACTTGAACAACTGCATCTAAGAGGAAAGTATGCAATTATCAACTAGTGATTTTTTACTGGTTACTATTTTTTTCTGTTTTGTTTTGTTTTTGAGATTTTGTATTGTTTCTACCCTCTTTCTGTTTCAAAATTTTTTCTTTAAATAAAAAAAAGTTTTTAAAAAAAAGCAAGAGGAGGAAAAGGAAGTGCTCTAAAAGAGATAACTGTATGTATACTTAAGTGTGTAGGACTGATAACCATGTTACTAAGTTTTTGTTGGATCGGTGAACAGAACTGTTTGCAACCTCACTGTTTGAATGTCTACTTTGTATGCTTTAATTTTGTAACTTGAACAACTATATCCAAGAACACAATATGTAATGTATCAAATAGTGATTTCTTATTGTTTATTTTTTTGAAATTCTGTATTGTTTCTACCCTTTTTTCTGTTTTGCTTCCCCCCTCTTTAAATAAAATTAAAATTATAAAGCAAAAAAAGTAAAAGGGGGGAAAAAAGAAATTCATCATCAGTTCATTATATTGCCAACTCCTTTGAAACACTACTCAGTAGAATGCCTGTGATGGAGATGAGAGAAAGACCTCTGATCCTACACTCAAAGCCTTTCCCAGATTCAGCTCCTTGGCAGCCTCTCCCCTGGTGCTGAGGGAGGAGAGGCCACCTTTGCTGAGAGCAGGGGACAGGAGCTGCCCATGTCCTCTCTTTCTCCAGGGTCCTGAGTGCTAACAGAGAAGGGCAGACTCAGCCCTCATTGGCTCTGCATGAGTTGCTCTCAGGGCCTTGCTCCATCTCACCCTGCAGATTGGATTCGAAGCTTATGAGTGAGGATGGATCCAGAGAAAAACCCTGCAGAGAAAACGCCACCTTCCCAAGATGCTAGAGATGGCCCTGGATGCCAGAGGGGAAACAGCCACAGTAGCTGCTGATGCTGTGCAGAGGATTTCCAGGGATCACAGACACAGGAGAGTTTAAAACCTGGGCCTTATCTCAGTTCTGAAAATTGAACCAAATTTAAGCACTAAAATCCTTTAGAGAATTGTCTTTAGCCACTGCCCCTTTGAAGCTCTCAAATGCTGAAATCTCTGACCAAACCCACAGGAAATAGTGTGTCAAAACTGCGAATGCCCTGCAAGAGTGTTTGATGGAGAGAAGAGCAATACAATGAGAATTAGTGCAGCAACTACAAATTCCAAACTATTCAGTCTGAAAGGCAAACCGTGAACTGGAAGAAGAGTGAGCACCATGAATACAGGGTGGGTGATTTTTGACAATCCACACTGGGGCTCATTCAATAGTAGGAGAGGCCTTCTCTGAGGGCTTTGAAATATAAATATCTGAAATCCCTCCTCTGCACAGTTCACTGTAAGGTATAAAATATCAGTCTATGTTTCATAATTCAGAAGTAAATTTTCAACTTTATTACACAGTGAAATGTGAATTCATGCAACAATACTTGATACATTGCTAAAGTGATTGCTTAAAATTGGATCAGCTTCCTGAGCATGGTGGTCCACCCAGCACTACAGAGGCTGAGGCAGGAGGATCACTGTGAGATCTAGGCCAATCCGGGTTAAAAACATGAGCTCAAGGCTAACCATAACTGCATAGCAAAACTCTATCTCCACAACAAACAAACAAAGAATATTGGATCACCTTTGTACTTGTATGACAGTTTATATCTAGATGTCCCCACAATGCCTCATTCCATCAAAGGCAGGGGAATCACATAACCATCACAGCTGGCTCACTTTGAGGAGGCAGAGGTGGTCTGAAAGACAATAGCTGTGAGGGTGTCCCAGGAAGGTGATGGCTCCTGGGCTCTTTCCTGACTGTTCACTTCCTATTCCCCACGCCTTGAGCACCTCCCTTCCCCGACTCCCCTCTGCCATGCTGTGCTGTACTGAGACCTCTGGACTATGGCCTGAAATGTGAGCAAATAAAACTTGAGTCAGGTATTTTGTCCCAGCAATGAGAAAGTGATTTATACAGTGGCCATTTGAGTTACAGGGAAATGTAATACAGCTAAACCCAACAGTAAACCAACATAAAGGTACAGAGCGTGAAGATTTCCACACAGGAATGCAGTAAAGGAAAATTCCCCATTGGATAGGATAAGAAGACAGTGGAAAGAGAATTCTATGAATAAAACACAAATTTTGATTGCATGAAACATGTATCACAGAATCGTAGGACAGTACTCAGACATTCAGGAGAAACAACACTTATTGTCTCCATGGCAATGAGAAAACCAAGACCAATGCCAATTTCAGGGAAAACCAAAGGTTTCCCAGACAGAGAGCCCGGATGAGATACCCTGTGTTACTGTGATCAGCTCCCCCATGGTTGGGTAAAGCTTAGTGTGAGTGTGACCTCAACCTGTCCTAAAACTCTGTGAGTAACCTGTGGAAGAGCAAGAGGGAAGAGAGGATAATCCAGAGGCCATCTCTTACCTGGAAGTCCCTGCCAGAAACAGAAGTGTGATGGGGCTCAGTTGTGTGTTTAGGAATATGCAAATAGCAGAAGCAACACCCAGCAGAGACAGCAGGGGATTCGAGTAGGGCAGAGAATAGGAATTCTTATTTTAAAATAAATCTTTCAGTATTATTTGCCTTTTAAAGTATTGATAAAAAACAGTCAGTTGGCAGTGAAAGACCTTCCATATGGTTAGGATTCTTCAGGCTGTGTGGACACAGGGAGGCAGGAAGATGAACTGGATTTGGCATCCCTGGGAGGAGCAAAGTGAGTAAACTCCCTGGAGCAGCAGGTTTCCCGGGACCAACCTGCAGGCATGGAGATGAATCTGGATTGTAGGCACAGGGTGCAGCTGGAATTATGTCCTAGAGAATTTTATTAAAATGAAAGCAAATATCCCTGATCAATGAAAATTCAGCATAGATCATTTAAATCTGAATCAATTCACTAGACTTGGGTTTTTATTGCTAGTTTGTAGAAGAAAATGGTCATTTCCATAGATTTATCAAACATTCTTAGACTATATTTTACATTGTTACTTCATATTATCCCTTTTTTACTGAATATTTTCTAAGCAAAACCATCTAAAGGAACATTCCTAGGGAAATGTGTTTCCATTTATTTAAGGGTAGTTTTGTTTTTCTTTGTTTCTCTTTACTGTCTCAGTGCTCTCCAGCAGACAGTGCTGCATCTCAACAGATTTTACATTTCTCATTACTAATAAAATTGAATATTTTTATTTATTTACTGACTATTGAGTTTCTAATTTTTTTGAGAGAAAGGCACTCAGGTCCTTAGATAAGCCTAACTGAACTTTAAAAAACAAGAGATATGCATAGATTTAGTAGACTTTTCCATCTGTTTTACAAATTACTATTTCAAGTGTGAATTGATCTGTAGGGCGTTAGAAAGTGATGTTTTCTGGGAAGACAGCAGAACTAATTTTATAATGCAAACTGCCTGTATGTTTTGTAAAAGTATGGTTATGCATTTTACTGCTCAGTTACATATATGTCATTAAAGTAATGACAGGCTGTACGTTCAGATGCCCTGAGAGTTCACTCTCACTCTGGTGTTTTTCAGTTAAATTGAACATCACGTTTATCTCAATCAAGTGCCGTTTGCAGTGCAGGTGTCCTAACTCAGACCAATTTCAGCATCAGAAATGGTATTTAATCTCCTCATTTACACTATTTTTAAACCTAAATCAGTTAAAAGAATTTAAACATGGATCCCAATCCTGTCAGAAATGACATTTAGAGATTTGTGTGCTCTGTGACTCCTCTTCCCACAGCCACATGTAAAACAAAATGCAGAGCGAAACATGAAATAATATCATTAAGAGCTCTTAAAAACCATGTCAAAGACCCTGTCAAAGGTATCACAGTGGTGTGGGCTGGCCTTGGCCCTGGGCACATCTCCCACTCCAGGAGCCCAGCAGGGTCAGTGCTTGACTGTAAGGAGATTCAGGCAGTGACCAGAGTCAACTTTAGAAAAGGTTTTCAGAAAAAGAGTTGAAGGGGAAAAAATGGAAAAATATGGAAATATAGCTTTTGTAATTGGCCAGGGGAAGGAGAAAAAAATTAAGATGCATTATGTACATGAACTAATCTTCCAGGATGATTGTGATTATAATGAACTGTGAACATGAAATAATAATAAAAATACCTTAAAAGCACAAAAAGACAAGTTGAGTAGCAAGACTGAAAAGAATTAAAAAAGATTACTTGAACATCTTTATTTGCACAGTATTAATAAAAATTATGTTTGAGAAGGATTCCACCCTGAAAAACAAGGAGAGAAGGAAGGGAAGAGGACAGAGAGAGCAGCCCAGGACAGGCCCAGACCCTCAGCGGCAGCTCAGGCCCAGGCATCTGTGAGGGCAGGGCAGGAGGGTCCAGCCTGCCCGGCTCCTCATCACTCACCTGCGCCTGGCCAGGGCAGCAGCAGCCAGAGCAGGAGGGGCCTGAAGCTCAGGGCCCAGGGCTGCATCCCAGGGGGCTCAGAGGAAGTGCGGACCCTGTTCTCCCTCTGTCACAGCTGCAGTCCGGGTTGGTCCCTCATGGTCATTTGCCTGCTGAAAAAGGGGAAATAGAGTCCTGGACAGAACACCTAGGTGCAGGGGATTGGAGCAGGGGTCAGAGTACTCTTACTTGGTCATTTATATATTAAAGGACAAATGAGAAAAAATGAAACCTGTAACAGGGTGGTTAATACTATGATGAATTGCAAATATCATTGCAAAAGGAAAACACTGACCCTAAACTCTTTTTAGTTCCAGAATCATTGTTCTAAATAGAAATTAAAAACTTTTCATGTAATCTTTGTAACATTTTCATGTTCTGTCATCAAGAAACTCCAACTTATAATGTTGTTGGGAAACGTTACACAATCATGAGGTCACAACAGAAAGAAGAAATCTATCAGGAATTTCACACACTAGTGAGGGATTGGAGCAAAGACTGATCTGTTGCAGGGCTAATCAGAGGCACACCCAGTGTACTACCGAGCAAAGTTCATCATTTCTCATCAGCACTTGCCTACTCTGGGTTTCAGGAACAAACATGACCATAAACACTCCTAGCATCTTATTCACATTTCTGGAAATGTAAAAACAACTCAGAAATGTCCCGTGGTGAGCATGGGTGTTTGCTCTGCTCTGGATGGTGAATCCTGGGCAGTGAACCCAGCACCAAGGCTGCCCCAGGAGGCACTGGGCAGAGTGAGCAGAGCCTTCTCCAGGTGCAGGGAGGGGGTCCGTTTCCCTGAGCCTGTGTGCAGGAAACTAAGGGGCATCAGGGAGGAGACTGGGCACAGAGGGCAGACAAGTGGGGACAGCAGGGAACTCCTGGGGCCAAGGGAATGCAGAGCCTGCTGTGAACCCTGATGGTCACCACACACAGAAATGTGACTCGGGAAGGGCCAGAAACACAAAAACAGAGACAGGAGCAGCCCATGATTCTGGATTAAATTTATAAAATAATTATTAAAACATGGTGACAAAAATAAAAAGAAACTCAAATTAAAAAGTCAGCAATGCCAATAAATACCTCAAAAGCCTCCCAGCAATTCTATTAAGAAGCCCATTTAGGAAACAGCTTTCTTCTCTGGTGGCATCAGGAACCAGAGAAAATGGGAATTCCACACACTCAAGACTCTGCACAAAGTTCTGTGTCTGGGTTACTTTGCTGTCATTGCTGAGACGAAATATAGGAAAAGAAAGGTTTATTTAGCTTACAGTTTATGGAGGTTTCAGTCCATATTCAGCCGGCTCCAAGGCAGTATGGTGGCCTGGTTGACAGGCAGCCACCAGCTAAATCACAAAAGGGACAGACACGCCTCCTTCCCTCCCTTATATTGTATGCTGGCTCCAGCCCTGGGCGGTTTCAGCACTCACACTGCCAATCCCAGAGCTAGACAAGGAGCCAGTCACAGACACTAGACTCAGCCACCTCCATGTCTGCAGGAGGCTTTGCAGGCACATCCAAACAACCAGAGCATGCTGTAGGTGGTCAGAGATCTTCCCAAGAGGAGTCACCACACAGGGACCCTGGGGCAGGAGAGCAGCAGCAGAGTTACTTACATTCCACAGGGGCAGCTGCAGCAGGGCCCCAGGGAGGCACTCCAGGCCAGGGACAGCAGCTGAGCTCAGGGGCAGCCTGTGCCAGCGAGGATAGGGCTCTACTCTGTCTCCCACTTTGGATGGTTCCTCAGAAACAGGTCCTGGGTTCCAGACACAGGTCAGTCCTAGCTGTGTGGCATCAGGTGCCAAGGCCATAGAGCAGGTCTGAATTGGTCTCTTAAGAAAAGTGCCTGGGTGTAGACTTAATCAGTTCTTCAACAGCCAGCACTGAAAGCCCTTTTGAAGGAGCCACAAAATAAAATATAGCATTTTTCTTTAAAATAAGTTATAATATTATTCGCACCTTGATGTTGTAATATTGACTTTAGCCTTTTTTTTTTTTGTATATTTGGGTGACCTACATGGTAGAAAAAATATTATAGAATGAGAGTGAAGTTATTTTAAGTGGTGAAAATATTTTCTTATGGAGATGAAAAGGAGGAAAACAAATCCTAATACAATTGGTCTTTGTAAATTTCCTGCAGCAGCTTTTAATTTTTATGACATTATAAAAATAGATCTGAAATTTTAGTAGATTTTAATTATTTTTCATTATGCAGGATACTTTTCTTATGGTAATAATACCTCCATATGTTTCTTGGATTAAATGAGTAGGTTTGAGTCAGGGTGTTGCCTGATACAAGCTTGAGCAGGAGACGGGTAGATGGTTCTTTCCCCAGAAACTGAGGAGAAAACCAGTATCATGTTTAAAGAAAATAATCCTTTCCATCGACCTTTAAAATAGCCCACATTTTAATGACCATCACAGGATTTTAATATGAACATTGGGATACAGATGAGTATACAATACAGTAGGATAATACTTAAGTAGACAGAGACCTCAAGAAATACATGACTTTAATAACAAAGAATAGAAACGAATGTCAAAATTTACATAAATTAGGAAAATCAGGCCATAATATCATCTAGGATAAGGTTTGAGTGGGGTAAAATCATTTCCAGAGTTCCTGTACAAGGCCATTGTCATCAGGGATGGCTGGGAATCCGTCTTAGTACGTCAGTACCAAACAGGATGGGTGTGAGCCATGATCTTATTTCTCTGTGGTATAACCAGGGTGAGACACTTGTAAAATTGGAAATAATACTTTATGAGGAGATTTTACTTTTTCATATCATTGGAATCAAGAAACACCATGAGGTGAACACACAGTGTCTACAGCTGAGGCTGAGCTCCAGTGCTATCCCCCTGTGGATGACTCCCAAGGGCCTTTCCTAGAGACCTTTGAGTCTTGTGCGTCTGATGCTGCTGACAGTGGAGCAGTGAGTTCTATAGACCACAGGAGGACATCAGAGAACTCAGGGTGTGTGGGCCTCGGGATTGGCCATGCTTGGTGGAAATAATGACTCACTTAGAGCTTGGGTCTCCCCACTGCAAACACATCACAGTACCCACCCAGTAGGAACCAGAACAACGGGCAACAGAGTGTGGAGAGGCTGCACTTGTCAGCTCCTGCTGTCTGATCACAAGTTTCTCCAGTGTTATTATTATTGATGATGATTGACCAGTTTCCTCATGTGGAATATGATAATTTCATGATTGTTTTTAAATGTAATTTTCCATGTATTAAGTAGAGTTATTTCTCTCTTGTGTGTGACCCACATTGTTTGGAATTGTTACCAGAAAATCAATCTTAACTCCATAGAGGGAATAAGAGAGTGACATCAATTAAGTGATCCACAATTTACCACCTGAATATCGAGGAAGGCTGCGTGTATGGATGAAGATTGGTTGAAGTGGGCCCCATATCTGATGGGCAGGGTCCTGGCCTACTGGACAGCCCATGAGCATTGCCCCACAAGCATCTGAGACCATTAGCTGACCCCCGGATGGGGTGGAATACAAGTCAAAATACAAAATGATATTAAAGCATATTAAAGTTCCTGATAGGTAAAGAATATGTAGGAAATATAGGCAAATGTGAAGAGAAGGATTCTTATAGTTGCCATTAGGTTAGAATTAAGTATTGGGCCTGGAATTAATAATAATGTCTGACCTGTGATAGAGATTCATTTAGGAATACATTTATAATTTTTTAGCTTAACTGTATTTTTAGAGGTGGATTAATTTAAACAGCTATATGTGGCTACCAAGGGAACTATTTCCTCTGAGAGCTTTTCTGAGCTCAGCACTAAGTATGGGAGAAAGGAAATGTGTCATTGTTACTGGTGACAGAAGGGGATGGGTCCTAACAGCACCTCACTGCACTGTTTCCTCCTCCAGCAGAGGTGGGGATTGTAGTTTATTTTCTAAGCATCTGTGTGGTGAAACGTGCTGAGTTTACTCTCAGGACATTGATAGCATTGTGGCAGGTCCTTAAAGTAAATGGAAATGGACCATTTGTCCAGCAACAGCACATTTGCCTGAACTGTGCAAAGTTGGGGTGGGGGTGGGGCCTCAGTTGTCCTATAGCGTCCCGATTAAGGGATGAAGATGAGCAGGATCACACACAGTTTCGTCATCTCTGGTGCTCGATGGTCTTGCTCACTACTCCAAAACACTGGCGGTCACTCACTTAATGGTGAGAGTGTCCCCAGGTATTCAGTGGGTCTAGGGGACACAGGACCTGCTCCGGTACCATGGGCTATGCCAATAGCCTAGGACAGGGCGTGTCAGCCACAATCGCAGCTAGAACTCCTCAGGGAAGGACATCAGGCCCTCCAGGTACTAAAACTCAGCAGTCATGCTAAGCTTGGGGACATCCACATTTGCAATCAAAGCATGATGGACAGGGGAGCACTTAGGGTCACAGGTTCAGAGATCGCCTCTAACGCCAGGAAATTTATGTGTCTGTGCAGCAGTTTCCGCTTTCGTGATATAAAGCACAAAGCACGGTAATTTCTTCCTGTCAGAATCCCATGCAGTCCCCTTAATTGCAATGCGTCCTCTGGGCTGACCCGCGCGCCCCCTAGCGGATGAGCCCGCGGTCCTGCAGCAGGGACCTCAGCCCGTACAGGCTCCTCGGCCCTGCTGTCCTGAGCGGTCCCTGCTCGGCTTCCCTCCAGGATCTGGCGGCTCTGCCCCAGCAGGAATCCCACCCTGATGTTTCTGTCCCTGCAGACCCTGGACTGAACCCCAAATCCAGGAGCCCCATTAACCCCACCCAGAGGCTGCGGTGCACTGTGTCCAGCCGCAGACAAGCAGCGCTGGAGCAGCTGTGCGTGGCACCCTCGGACCTGGGCGAGATCAGCAGGTCGGAGGGTGCCACGCACTGCAGGGACCTGGGCCAGGAGCAGGCCCAGGGACCCCGTTGCCCAGCTCTACCGTCAGGACACTGAGCCTGGGCTGCTCTGTCCATGTGGACCCCTCCCCTCTCCCCTCCTCCACACCAGGAGGGAATGCAGCCTTCTTGGAACCCTGAGACGCCTCCTCTGCTGTCTTCCCAGAAGGGCGCCGCGCAGTAGAAGGCAGCAGACAAAAGGCTGGGAGGACTGATCCAGGACAGCGGCGTCCGCACTACCTTGGTTCCAACTGGGAGACTTTCTGCAGTAGGAGGGGAACAGATGCTCTACTGGAGCTGAGGAGGAGGAGGCGACCGGAGCTGCAATCTGGATGCGCATGCGCGCAGGCCTGTTGGGGTGGTGGCGGAAAACAGGCTAGGACCAGGAGTGCGCATGTGCAGGCTCGCCCATTCTGATCCTGGAGCTGAGGCCGCTGTGAGAGGCTGAGGCTCCTGCAGCAAACTCAGGACTGCGAGGGCTGAGGGGAAGGGGAGCGGGCGCCAAGACTCAGTTCTCAGTCGGTCACCTCGCTGCGTGGGCGGGCACCGGCGTGCGGTGAGGAATGCGGCATTGTTCCGTCTTCGTCCTGGTCTCCGCCCTGCTCTGCACAGCGGTTCTCCCCAAGGCTGTGCAGCGGAGTTGCGCATGCGCAGGTCTCTGCTTCCCTTCAGGAGCCTGCGCCAGGGTAACCCCGGCTCAGCAGGATGGGGCCAAGAGCCAAGGCCTTTTTGCAGCTACGTTGAGCCCCGAGGGCGACGGAACCAATTTCCCAGGCCTGGTTCCCAGCGCTGCGCTGAGCTCTGCCCTTGTGCAGACAAAAGCTCCTGGCTCCTCTGCTCTCCAGGCAGCCAGAGTGGGTGCGGTGTGCTCAGGGGTCCTTCTCTTCCCGTGACTCCCTGCTGTCTGTATCAGATAAAGGCACCAGAAAGAGGCTTGTTTCCCGCTTTTGCTCTTCTTACTTTTGGTGTCTTCTGCGGAGGAGAACAGATGCTCCTCTGCTGTTTTACCCTGCCTTAGAGCCATCTGATTATGAACCGAAACCTCTACAAGCTATGAGCAAAAGAAACCTTTTCTCCCTTAATTTCTGGCGGCAGGTATTTGACTCAGCAAAGAGAGAAAAATAAGTGTGACAGATGACAGGCCACCACCTGAACCTTTGCTTCCGGCGGAGTCCCTGCCCTGGCCATCGCTGGCTGTGTGACTCAACCCACCTAAGTAACTCTGATGCCTCTCTGTCTCTGTCTCTTCTCTCTTTCTGTCTCTGTCTCTCCTCTCTCTCTGTCTCTGTCTCTCTCTCCCACCTCCCTCTCTCTATCTCCTTTATTTGGTCTCATAAGACATAGTTCTTTTCTGTTTCCTGGTTAATTACTCCTGATATTTTTTGTTTGTTTTGTTTTGTTTTAGTTTAGTTTTGTTTTGTTTTCAACTCCAAATATTTTTAAAGGCTCCCTGTTATTGAGTTGGAATTCTGCATTCTTGTGCCTCTCTTGTAGGGAGATTCCTTGGGAGCACCTGATAATAAAATGTGACTGAAACTACGCAGAAGTTTGTTGCTGTTTGAAAACAACCTGGCTTTGTGTACAGGATAGATACCTAGAAGAGGGCAGCTTGAGACCAGCAGCCTTCTTCCTGTGTCAGGATACCCACTGGCAGGTGGAGTGAGACCCAGAAGAGCCTTGCTGTCATAGAAGACAGCTGCCACGGGGCAACCTGGGGCCACGGTGGACCTGGCTTCCTCAGTGAGTTACCCAAGTTCTCAGCAGCTCACACCTCTTTAGCACTTGAGGTCTTGTTTCTGTAGCTTGGTTTGGCATGTGTGCTCCAGGATCTTGGGCTTGACTGGTTTGCTGGATCAGAAGAGCATTGAGTCTTTTACTGTTGGAAGAGGATTCTCTGGATGGGGTCAGGGTTTCTCAGTCTTCCTCATTTTTGATTACGCTATTGTCTCCTGTGCACTGCCTTGTGTCTGTACACATGGTTTCTGACCTGGCTTCTGTTTCTGCTTCTGCCTCCTTTCTCTGTTTCACTTTCTTTTCTGTTTCCTAAAGACTCCTGATTTTTTTTAAATGCTCTCCACCTCTACCCAATCAGGATTAATTGGTTTTATAACTCTGAATTCTGAATTTGTAGTTGTGCTTGTGAATGAGTTGACCTACCCCTCCTTTAGGAAGAGTCCCCAGATGATTGTATTTGGCCCCTCAGTGGACCCAACTTGAATTGTTCTGAGTGAATCCAGTACTAGACAGGTTGCACCTCTTTAACTATCAAAGTAGTGTTTCTGGGCTTGGTTTGAAGCCTGTGCTCCAGGCCTTCTTTAGAGTACTGCTTAGGTAGAGAATGGAGTCTTTTTCTTTGGGAAACAGATTTGTGAGATATGATGTCTGAGCTACCCTAAACTTCTTGTGTTTGATATTCACTATCTGCTCTGTATTTCTCTTGTATATGTGCAAATGATTCAGGATTTACTTTAGATTGTGTACATGGGAATATGTATTGGTCCTTATATTTTTGTTGTAATATTATTGTAGTCTAATCTATTTTGATTCTAATGATGCTATTTTTCTTAGGGAAACTGGGGCTAAGTTACCTGACAAGCTCTTGATTTCAGTAGTAGTGAGTTCAGCTCCTGCTGAGTATTACAGAGGACTTGACACTTTGATGCCTTTTGACTAATTGGAGCCCATTTAAGGAGGATCATTTTAAAAAAAAGAGGGTGAACCTTTCTTGTTACCAGCCTGGCCTCAGTACAAGTTGGGAAACCAATAACACTGGCCACAGAATGGCCCCCTGAATTATAATACTGTTGTGCAGCTAAATCTGTTCTGTAGAAGGGAAATAAATGCTGAGCTGTCACTTACATCCAGGTGCTCTGAAGTTATGCTGAGACCCTGGTGACTCTTGTCCAGCCTGAGTGGCTGCAGCTGCTGCACCCCAGAGCTGCACAGAGCCACACATGGACCTCCTTACAGCCCTGCTGTAACTGACAGCTCACTGGTAGCTACCCACACCCCATCCTCAGCACAGCACCCTGCATTTCTTGATGCCAGGCAGCCCTCTGCCTCCTGCACAGTGGATGGTACTCTTTCCTCTCCACTGGACCTAATTCCTCTCCTGAGGCACAAGTCTGCTCGTCTTCATGCCCACTTGCTCTCCTATCTCCCAGCTCCTGCTCTCCCATCCCATCCCCAGGTGGGTTGATACCAGGACATAAATGAATGCCCTGCTTTATTCAGGGGGATTCACTACCATTGCAGAGTGCTTGTTCCCTTTTAAATCTTTTCAGTCATAGATGTGGCTTAGGATAAACAAAGTTTTGGCTTTTTTTTGAGACTGACAATAAGTGTAGGGGTAAATTTATTAGGCAGAATGAAGCTTTTGTTCTGACGTGAAGGGACGTGATTGTAGTAATTCACTGCTGCTCTCCCAATGGGAAAGAATCTGCTCTAAAAGAGGCCACTGAAGCAGCTGGTGGTTTGGAGGTAACACTGTAGAGCACAATGCTCAGAGACCTGCAGAGGACGCAGCCTCCTGAGCAGACCCTGACTGGGCCCCTCACAGTTGTACCCAGAAGTGGAGAATGGAATGTTTTGTAACTTGTGTTTCAGAAGGAAGGACAAAGTTTCTGGTCAAGCCTGTCAGTTATGACAGAGTCAAACAGTGACGCAGAAAGGGAGTAGGATTCCACTGTTTTCAGATCACTGGATAGAGGCCTTCTGATTAACACTGACCTGGGGCAGCAGTGAGAAGAGTCCTCCTGACCAAGGCTTTTATACTGCAGGCTGCCCCAGGTAGAAGTCAGCAACAAAAACCTGAGACAGACCCCACACTCTGTGATCAGGCTTTGTGTTACAACTTCGGGGTCTGTGATAACTGGGAATAGGCAGAGGGGACAAAGAAGGAAAAGAAATTAGAGAAGAAGATGCAGCTGTGTGTTGCTTTCATTCACTCACCACCTCGAGGAAAATCACAACACTCTCCACAAAATGGGCTCAGTGAGTCCTGGCTTGGGGGTCAGTGTATGTGTTGCCAAAGTCCATGGCATCCACTTGGCCTTTCTCACTATAGAGAACAGCCCTCACATTATGGGTTATGGAAACCACGTGGAGATTCTGCCAAGTCGAAAGCGTGCTTGTATTCTGTAAGTATGCCTTGTAGCACCAGGGAAATGATGACAGGATGGATTCTAGGGCTGCAGCTCAGACTGGGGCTACAACCCCATTGATCACCAGATCTTTGTAGGCCTTGACTCACTGCAGGGCCATGGTGAGGATTCAGATCTCCAGGAATCAGTGTAAGTTCAGACCCAGTGTCCAATAGTCCCCCAAATGTCTGAGCATCTCCCTTTCTCCTAAGCACAGTCACCTGATAAAAAGGTCTCACATCCCTTAAGGGAAGGATGAGAGGAACACTGGTTATAACTTTTGGGAGACCCACAATTCTGTTCTTTCAATGAAATCAGGTCTGTAAGATGGATGAACACAGGAGGGACCATGATTCTATGTTGCTGTAATCTCAGGTAGATTTTGGTTCATTTGCCCTAAAATTTTCTGGTTATATGAATCCAGTAAAACTTTAGCAGGCTTCCTCTGTGTCACTTTTGGCTAATTGGCCGGTGCTGCATGTCTACTGGTGTCTGAACCATTGTGAACATTGCTTTACTCCTGCTGATGTTTTGAGGCAGGAATGCACACCTTACCTGTGGCAGTTGAGCACTGTCACCTGACCCCTACTACACATTATCCTTTTAAACCCATTGCCACTGGAGTCCCCAATTTAGTGACTGGTCCCCAGAATAACGTCTGACATTTACAGAAGAGCAGTGACAGGGATCTTCAAGGATGCCAGTGCCTCCCTCACAAAAGTCTTTCTTGATTATTAGTGAAGGGTAAATTGTCTAGATCCCCCCAGGGTGGAGAAGTAAATTGTACCTGGAAAATACATTCCAGAATTCCCATTCCCCTGAGGCTGTGAATCTTCTCATCAATAGTAAGCCAAAGAATATTGAGCCTCTCTTGCTGGTGAACAGTGGGCCAGCTCATGTCTGCCAACCAGACACGTAAACTCTGAATACCTTTCCTTAGCTTGCTGAACTGCAACAATGAAATCAGAGTCTCTACCTAATGGCCCCATATGAAGAAACTCAGCCTGAAGCAGAGTTATGTTTCTCCCACCATCCACATCCTGGAAATCCATTGCTAAATATGATTTTCAGCCTCTGCTTGTAAGACTTAGAAATATCAGGAAGTACTTTGGGAGAAATTCCTGTGGGTTACCCTGTGTACCTCACCTTTAGGAGTCCTCTGAGATTTGTGCCTGGTTAGTGGAGCAGAGGTGACAGTGGGTGGAGAGGGTGTATCCTGGGTTTTGTTAGCATCCTGTTGCTTGGTAACTGCAGCAGGGACAGTCATTTCCTCGCCCAGAGGCAGCACTGGGTTTGTTTCTTCAGGTGTAGGAGAAAAGCCAGTACCACAGGTGGTGGGGATGGGGTTGCTTATGAGAGTGAGAGCAGGGAAATCTCTTCCTCGGGCAGAATAAACCCATCAGGAGTTAGGAGCTCAGTGTCTCCAGCCTTTTCAGGTTGCATCTAAACATCACCGCCCTATGTAAGGAATCCACTCTTCCTATTGGTGACCTCAATTTCAGGTGAGATCCCCTTCTGGCTGGCACTGAGTTATACTCTAATTCAGCCAGTGGAATCCTGAGGGTTCATGTTTGTGTTTCTGGAACTCAGTGCTACAACTAAATGAGAGCAGATTCTCCTTGAGACACAACTGGAAACATTTGCATTTGGGGGAAGGGGCTGGGAGTTTGAAATTTGTACTCCCTAGTTTCCCATATTAATTTGTCTTCACACTTATAAGACTTTAGATCGTTTCTGCCTGTCTGGAGCTAGTGACTTCCTTTAAAAAGTTACCTAGATATGCTAAGGGCAGCCAGCTGGCAAGATTGTTTCTGATTCTTCCAAATTTTTTCAGAAGAATTGTATAAAGAGTCACTAAAGTGTTTGCATCTGACAAGTGGCGAATTAGGGTAATCAAGTTGCTCTACATTGCATGTGTCTCTGAACCGTTCACATCATGGACTGTCAGTACTCTCCTAGCAAAATGGCAAACCTTGGCGATTTGAGATCTCATCAAATTACAGAGCCAACTCTGGAAAACACCAAACTAATTAGAGAAATTCACCGTTTACAGTTCTGTTTCTCTGGGACCACCTAGTACCAAATTGGTGTCATTTAGTGTTTACTAAAAAGTCAGATTTAGTATGAAATATCTACACAAATGATATAATGGATTTAGCAAGAATATTTACAATAATTGCCTGCAGAATGGGGGTGGCAGGATGCAGAATGACCATCTGCATGCTGGAAAGCTGGAGGATCCAGTCCAAGGGCTGGCGCTCAGGGCAGAGTCCATTGTGGATTTGTTCAGAGTGACAAAGGTCTGCTTTGGAAAGCTGACAAGTCTGCACTGCAAGCCGGAGGGAACTGGAGACACTGATGCAAAGGCAATGGTGAAGACTGAAGCTCCGAAGAAG
Organism: Hydrochoerus hydrochaeris; assembly: GCA_004027455.1. Taxonomy (NCBI): domain Eukaryota; kingdom Metazoa; phylum Chordata; class Mammalia; order Rodentia; family Hydrochaeridae; genus Hydrochoerus; species Hydrochoerus hydrochaeris. Next base: position 45,186 of record PVLA01005889.1, read on the forward strand.
AAGAAATGGGGGAAGGGCAGGCTTCCTTCTTTCTCTTTTTGTTCCATCCAGGCTAGAAGCCTGTTCACTGGGGCCACTACATCTGGGGTGAGCGTCCCTGCTCAGTCTCTGGCCACCATGTCAGTCGTGCACAGACACACCTGGCATCTACTAATTGGCTACAAAGCTCTTGCTCAAATCCAGTTGATGAGTCACAATTAATACTCACCATAGGCTCAGTAGGAACTTCGGAGCTAAGAGCCCTTGCAGGTTTATACAGGAGAACTCAACATCAAAAAGTTTTCAACAAGAAAGGCGTTCAAGGTGCATAAACTTTTAGGAGATGGCCCTCAATCTATTAACCCTCAGATGTGAGAAAGGACTTGACAATAGAAAAGAACCTGAATTTACTCCATAAATTTCTGTAATGTTCTTTAATGGATGTGTTCATGAGATATCAATTAAAGTATAAAATGTTTTGCCAGAAGTTTTAAAACCAAGTACATTAGGCAGATTTCAAATGTGATTCTTTCTTTGTGCAATTCTAGCTAAAACCTTTTTGATGTCTTTATCAATAAAGTGGATATATAATATTAGCCACTGACAAACTACAACAGATTTTACTTATTGTTAGTGGATTATTCTGGTTTATATACAAACCATGATTTCATCCCGTGTGTCTACCTGCTCAATGTGGAGAATTTCTTCAGCACATGGCATCCTTGACATTGCCGAGGGTCTGTTAATGTCCAGAAGCCACACCTGAGCAGGATGAGCACTGTTCAGAGTTCTAGGTAGGAGTGTGGTTTGGCTGAAACTCATCAGACACTGGGAGCATGCTGCAGGGAGGGGTTGCAGAAGGGCTACAGTTCTATGGCAGTTTCTTCCGTAAGGAAGAGCTATGCATTGGAAGAATTTGTTCTGCTCTTGCTGCAAGCTCCCCACTGTTCATTCTGTGTCTCTGTATATGGGTATGTATGGAATTCCACACAATTTTCCTTCTGTATTTCTCTCAACTTTCCTTCCCAGTATGGCTACGTATGTACTTTCTGGAGCTGGTATTATTTTCTATGCCATGATATAGGTTTTAATGCTGTTACAGCTGCACGTAAAATTTGTTCTCTGTCTGTTTGTCTTCTCTCACCATGAATAAAATGAAACTGGGATATCAAGGTCTAGTATTAATTTCTGTTACTTTTGTGCTTTGTCTCTTCTCTATCTTTGACAATTTACACATGGTATTTTTAACTTATGTGCATGCTCTCCATCCCACCCGTTTTCCTTTTCTATTGTTTTTATACTTATCAGTAAAATTATGAAGAATAAATGCCTTGTTCATTCTGTGTATTTTAGACTAAAGGATATGGAAACATACCAGGTGGCAGAAAATTACTTGACAAATACTTGAATGAATAAATGAATGAATGACTTAATGGAGAAGTTTAACACTTAGAGAGCAGCAAGACCTAAACATTGTGCTTTGAAATCAAAGTTTTACAAGTGAAATTTGGGGATCAAGAAAGAGCCCATCTGTAAATATTTCAGAATATGGATTCTAGAAAATATTGAAGAGAAAGTGCTTCGATAACAGTTTATCCTGAAACATTAAGGAATTTGTGTTTAGTGCCTGGTGAGGAATATTAGAAGGAAGACCACATGCTGTGCAAAACCAACAGAGGAATTAAAAAGGGAAATGACTGAGGGGATGTCTTTTTGCCTTTCTTTGCAGAGGTAATAGTTCTGCCTTCAAAGAGATCTTTCCACTTGGCCTTCTACATTAGACAGTATCCTGTGTCATGTAAAGCACAAACAGGCTTCTAGTCACAGAGTAGCCACCAACAAGGGTTCTGGATCCTGGTAGATTGTCAATTGCCTTGGAACGTTGCTGTCTTTCTGGTGAAAAACTGCAATGGGGATTACCAGCCAGTGCAAGATCTTCATGCCACCAATAACACAGCTGTCACCTTATACTCTGCAGTTCCCAGCCATGCACCCTTCTTGGGCTGCTACCTCCAGGTGCCACCTAGTATTACATGTCCTCATTTAACAGGTGCCTTTCTGTGCTCTCATAAGCCAATCCCTTTTTGCCTTCAACTGGAAAGATTCTGAGACAGGATGAAAAGGCTATCTCAGTTGGATTTGATTGCCACAAGGGTTTAAGAACACTCACACTATTTTGAGGGAGGCTTTAGCAACAGATTTGGTCAAGTTCCCATTGCCTTCTTTCTGGAATAGTCTGTTTCTCTGTCCTTTCCAGCTCCACAGCCATACTTCCTTCCTGCTGTCCCTCAAGAAAACAGTGGTGATTGATGAGTACATACACAGATGAAACCAACCCAGAAATTCTCCAGATTCACTTTCCCTGAGTTTGAGTCATCAACCACCTGCCTCTGATTGTGAAAGTCCATCCCTGGCAGCTCCCACCTGCATCAAACAGTATCTCACACCATGTGAGATTTGACTAGAAATTCATGTATAACAGAAAGTGCCTTCCCAGCTAGTGTATTTCAGTTTCTAGTAGCTGTTTTTGCCCAAGTAACCTCTAGTTTACTCCAGTTCCTATTATTGTTTCCTGTTGCTTCTGTTTCCCAGAAATGGCTGGACCCTGAAATGCATGGCTGGTCACTGTGATGCACACTGTAAGAATCAACCCCCAAAGGACTAGCATGCTGCCTCTGTACTTCCACATTGCTACCTCACAAAAACCTTCCTTCAGAGCCTTCAAGTCTTGAATTCTTTGCCTATGATCCCAGTGATGGCCACCAGCATAAATAAAGCTTATCCTTGCCTCCAAACCTCAGTGCCCCTCAGATCTTGATCAGAACTTTGCTGTTACATAATGATATTTAGAATGATGAAAATCATTAATAAAGAGGCTTATAAATTTTTAGCTTGGAGGAAATAATGGTCCAAAAACTGAAATAGGGAATGTAAGTCAGTTTGACATTGAGGGGAAGTAATAAGTAGATTTTAAAACTGCTTAAAAATGTAGTGGTGATGAAGGATGTAGAGTGAGGCCGAGCCAGGGTGCTGTTGAACGCGGCGGCCGCCCCTGGCGATAACGGCCTGCAGCTGCTGGGCACCCGCGCGGCCACGCTGGGCCTGCGAGAGAGCGGGCGGGGCAAGCAGGGGTCCGGATGAGCCTGCTGGGGAAGCCGCTGTCCTCCTCCAGCGGCCAGAGCTGCCGGCGCAACGCCAAGTACCTGCGCGTGCAGAACTACCTGTACACCGTCCTGGAGCGGCCACGAGGCTGGGCGTTCCTGTACCACGCGTTCGTTTTTCTCCTTGTCTTTTGTTGCTTGATCTTGTCAGTGTTTTCTACCATCCCTGAGCATACAAAATTGGCCTCAAGTTGCCTCTTAATTCTGAAATTTGTGATGATTGTCGTCTTTGGTTTGGAGTTCATCAATCGAATCTGGTCAGCAGGTTGCTGCTGTCGGTATTGAGGATGGCAAGGAAGACTGAGGTTTGCCTGAAAGCCCTTCTGTGTTATAGATACCATTGTCCTTATGGCATCAATAGCAGTTGTTTCTGCAAAAACTCAGGGCAATATTTTTGCCACGTCTGCACTCAGAAGTCTCCGTTGCCTACAGATCCTCCACATGGTGCTCATGGACCGAAGGGGAGGCACTTGGAAATTACTAGTTCAGTGGTTTATGCTCACAGCAAGGAATTAATCACAGCTTGGTACATAGGATTTTTGGTTCTTATATTTTCATCTTTCCTTGTGTATCTGGTGGAAAAAGATGCCAATAAAGAGTTTTCTATGTATGCAGATGCTCTGTGGTGGGGCGCAATCACATTGACAACTATTGGCTATGGAGACAAAATGCCCCTAACGTGGCTAGCAAGGTTGCTTTCTTCAGGCTTCGCACTCCTGGGCATTTCTTTCTTTGCACTTCCTGATGGCATTCTTAGCTCAGGTTTTGCATTAAAAGTACAAGAACAACACTGCCAGAAACACTTCAAGAAGAGAAGAAACCCAGCTGCCAACCTTATGCAGTGTATTTGGTGCAGTTATGCAGCAGGTGAGAAATCCATTTCCGTTGCATCCTGGAAGCCACTCTTGAAGGCTTTGCACACCTGCAGCCTCACCAAGCAGAAGATAAGTTTTAAGGAGCGAGTGCACATGGCTTGCCCAAGGGGCCAGAGTGTTAAGAGCAGACAAACCTTTGTAGGTTACAGGAGGTCCCTGATCATGTATGTTACAGCTGAAGGCAGCCCCATCAAAGTGCAAAAGAGCTGGAGCTTCAATGACTGTACCCGCTTCCAGCCCTCACTGCGCCTCAAAAGCTCTCAGCCCAAACCAGTGATAGATGCTGACACAGTGCTTGACACTGAGGATATGTATGATGAGAAAGGATGCCAGTGTGATGTATCAGTAGAAGACCTCACCCCACCACTTAAAACTGTCATCCAAGCCATCAGAATTATGAAATTTCATGTTGCAAAATGAAAGTTTAAGGAAACATTGCACCCATATGATATAAAAGATGTCATTGAATAGTATTCTGCTGGTCATCTGGACATGCTGTGTAGAATTAAAAGCCTTCAAACTTGGGTTGATCAAATTCTTGGAAAGGGGCAAATCACATCCGATAAGAAGAGCCAGGAGAAAATCACAGCAGAGCAGGAAATCACAGATGACCGCAGCATGCTGGGCTGCTTAGTCAAGGTTGAAAAACAGGTCCAGTCCATTGAGTACAAGCTAGACTGCCTACTGGACATCTACCAGCAGGTCCTCCGCAAAGGCTCTGCCTCTGCCCTCACTTTGGCTTCATTCCAGATCCCACCTTTCGAATGTGAACAGACATCTGACTATCAAAGCCCAATAGAGAGCAAAGGCCTGTCCAGCTCCACTCAGAACAGTGGCTGCTTAACAAGATCAGCTAGTGCCAACATCTCACGGGGGCTGCAGTTCATTCTGATGCCAAATGAGTGCTCAGACTTTCTATGCACTCAGCCCTACTATGCACAACCAAGTGACACAGGTGCCAATGGATCAGAGTGATGGCTCCACAGTGGTGGCCAACAACATTGCAAACCAAATAACCACGGCGTCCAAGCCAGCTGCCCCAACAACTTCACAGATCCCACCTCCTCTCCCAGCCATCAAGCATCTTCCCAGGCTGGAGACATTGCACCCAAACCCCACAGGCTTACAAGAAAGCATTTCTGATGTCACCACCTGCCTTGTTTCCTCCAAGGAAAACATTCAGGTTGCGCAGTCCCACTTGACCAAGGACTATTCTCTGAGGAAAAGCTTTAACACCGGAGGAGAAACTCTGTTGTCTGTTCTCCCCACGGTGTCCAAGGACTTGGGCAAGTCTCTGTCTGTACAAAACCTGATCAGGTTGACAGAAGAACTGAATTTATAGCTTTCAGGGAGTGAGTCAAGTAGCTCCAGAGGCAGCCAAGATTTTTACCCCAAATGGAGGGCATCCAAATTGTTCATAACCAATGAGGAGATGTGTGCCTAAGAGACAGAGACAGACACCTTTGGTGGCAAGGAAGCTTTTTTGCAGCAGACTTTTTAAGGTCTGGAAGATCACAGTCATCTCAGAGCATTTGTAAGGCAGGAGAAAGTTCAGATGCCCTCAGCTTGCCCCATGTCAAACTGAAATAAGTTCTTGGTTTTCTTTCTAAACACAGTTGTTCCTTTAGCCATACATATCATTGCATGAACTATTTTGAAAGCCCTTCTAAAAAGTTGAAACTGCCAGAATTAGGAAAAACGTGACAGGCAGTTTATAAGCCTGTTATCTTTTAATTGCATGAAAATGCATGTTTAGGGTTGGCTGAGATTCCAAGGTGCATCGACATTCACATTTACTAATGTACCTTGAGTTTAAAATCTTGAGATACCAAACATTGCTAATGCTATAGGGTGTGTGAAAATGTCAAGATTAGAACATTTAGAAGATTGGACACTATATTTTGAAATGTGGGAGTAAATGCCTTCAAATTTCAGGCATTTCTGCTTTGTGACTAAATACAAAATACATTTTCAAAATTAGGTCATAATGTATATTTAAACATAATGGCTATCAACTGCTGCTAACAATATATCAAGTAAAGTACAATTTGAGAATAACAGAAATGGCTGCTTATTTCAGATATTTTTGCCAACCCATTCCCACTTGGTCATTTTATTATTAATGTAATTTGAATGTAACTTTGTGTACTCTTGGTGATGTAATGCTGTCGCAAGCAATTCTGCACATCATTTTCATGTTGTCCTTCATGACAAGAATGTTTTTCAGTTAGAAAATGTGCAAATGATGGAATTCAGGGCAGGTAGAGCAGATAGACTCATTATTTGACATATTTGACTCTGCGGAAGCATGTTGCATAATGACACAGTCAGGTGTGAAAATGGTCACCTTCTACCCAAGTGTATAAAAAAGCCGGTGTGACTGGGCTGGTTTCTCTGTAGGGCTGTCCGCTTCAGGGTCACCCCATCCTGCTCTGTGAAGGGCATGTGTGAGAAGCAGTTCTCATTTCCTTAGTACCCTAGGGAAAGGGGTATTGAAGTGGGATGGAGAGGGGAAAAGCTTGGAAAGAATCCAGACACAACACCAGGAAGTAGGCAAATCTCAGAAAACAACTTGCCCCTCAAAGGCTGAAGGGGAAAGAAACAAACCAAAATTTAAAAACTGATTCTTTTTTTAAAAAATGATATTTTATAGGGAATTCAACTACCTATACATCCCTTAATCTTAAAAGCAGACAGAGATTTTGCAAAGTATTTATTATTTAATATGCCCTGGATGTCTTTTCCTATTATGTCATACATTTTGCATATTAAAGGCTAAAACTAAACTTCCTTTACTTTTTATACTATAGTGAATAGTTTCTATTCTTCCCTAAAAAGTTGTCCTGACTTGGAAATTACTGGATCTATTTCCTGGCATAAATGTTTATAATTAAAAGCCAGATGACACTGGCTAGGTCTGCAAATCAAAACACTTAATATATTATGTCAGTGAAAAAGCCAAGGAAAAATGAAAAATATATTTCCCAGAAACAAACATCACTGGCTGCTTGTTAGATATCAGCCTAGCTATATCAGAATGTCAGGATTTGGGCCAGATTTGGTAGTCTGTGGCTGTAATCCCAGCACTCAGGAAGCTGAGGCAGGAGGATTGGTGTGAATTTGAGGTCAGCCTAGACTACACGGTGAGTTCAAGTCTAGCTTGAATTATATAACAAGGCCCTGTCCCAGAAAAACAAAATGAAAAATTAATGGTATGAACAAGGCAAAGAGAGGAGAGACAGCATTTCAATTCAGCTAAACCCCAGCCACAGAGGAACTCAAGGAAAGAACTTTTTTTCTGTAGAAAGAATTACAGTTGCCACCAGAAAAATATCTCCAGTGGCCAGGGGAAAGAAGCAGACAGCAGTGTACTGCTCAAAGGAAAGAAGCCCTGAAATTCACCAGCTCTCTCTCCACTAGATGGGCCCACTCAATATTTTGCTTTAGAATTTCACTAGGCCTTAACCAAGCCTCCCTTCCCAAGTAAACCAATTATCCTCTCTACCTAAAATGTACTTCTCAGCCTTCTAAAATGCTTGTTCCTTTTGCTAAACTGCAATTTTTAAAAGCTTTGTCTTCCTACCTTACTTGGATTCTAACACACTTCCCTGGAGTGTGTTATTCAGAATCTTCTTGACTGTTGGAGCATACCAGTTAAAAAGATTTTGCTAAGCATTTAATTATTTTCTTTTTCCAAACACAGAAGGTACTCATTTATTAGATACAATTTCTCATCTGGCCATGTATTTGCTCAACCTGAAATTGTGACACACCTTCCCGAGGACATGGTTCACATAAACACACACACACACACACACACACACACACACATGCATGCACGCATACATGCACTAACCTAAAGCCAGACTCCTCGATGCTTGGCAGGTCTCTCCAAAGATTAGCCAAGAGAAAAGGAAGGAGCCAACAACTTTCAGGGAGGACTGATTCTTGGGCATGTACTGACTTGGGTCAAACCCCACTGGCAGCAGGAGTTCTGAATGTATTGGAGATCCCCTGTCAGGCCTCATTAGACCTCAAATAGTGTAGTTCATACAGCACTGCTGGAAACTGGAGATTCAGAAATAAAGCCTCCACTCTTCACTGAGATCTTAGTCATAGCAAAATCTAATAAGCCATGTAGTGAAAAACATGTATCTATTGAAGCCTTGACCATTTTTGTCTTTCTCACTCTAACACAAAAACTCTCAGGTGGTAAAAGATAACGAGAAAACCATAAGGTTTGTTTGTGTCACTCTCTGTGGAAATGAAAATGGTGTCCCATTTACACTTAGCGAAGTCCCATTGGACAGTCCAAGTGATGTCTTGAAGCACAATTTAGCTGAGCACTAAAGAGCCACCTGCTTTCTCAGTTCAAGTTTGTCTGCATCCTTCAACACATAGGGAGGGTCCATGGAATCCTTACTTAATTACAAATAACCCACGTATGAGGTCCCCTAAAATTTTTGCTGTGTCCAATGTAATGTTTGCATTTTGTTCAACTAAATTAACATCTGTGTATTGCAAGTTTTGGTGAAAGTAAGACATTTTCCCTATCTCATTCTAAGGTATCTTTATCACCTCCCATTGATTTAGTGATTCTGCAAGTTCTTAATTTGAAAGTCAAAACGTAATAGAGAGGAGGAAATCAGGCACAAAGTGGCTAAGTCTCACACTCACTGGCACAGAAAAATTATAAATAAGGAAGAAAACTGGGAAATTAAAGAAATAGATCACTGCATTCAAACAGACTAAGGTAATATCGTGAATATGTTATCTCCCCAGAAGCTGATTTTTTTGGCCTTAAATAACCTGGTTGTGTTTATGTAAGAGAAATTTAATTTAATATATTTATGTGCATTTAAGTGACCAGTTCTAAAAGTCATGTACAACAATGCAATTGTCTGTTTCCTGAAAACAAATAAATCAGTAATATCATAAAAAATGTAGTGGTTATGGTATATTCAGGAAAACAAGGTGAAAATACAGGGAGAAATTCAAAGTAAGGTCTGCTACATGAGAGTGAAGATAGAGATGTGAGAGTACTCTTCAGTACAGCTCAAGAAAAACTTAAATTGTCACAGATACCAGGGGTGCAAGAAGAATTCTTTAAACAAAGGATTTGGTGGTACTGTCTGTAAATACCAGTGCTGGTGTGCTTTGGCATTAGAGGAGTATAGCAGATTGCTGCTGAGAAAGATCAGTGAGAAGTGAAGGGATACTCTAGCAACACAGGGAGATACCTGGCATCTCCCATGTCAACAGTGAAACAGAAAAGGAAGGATAAAAAGGACGGAGTGATGCTCGGCTTTGATAACCAGAAGGGACTTCTGAGGAGCTCATGGCATGTGCCTTCGTGGACAATACAGCTTCTGCAGGGCCACCTTCATGTCTTTGTTCCTCAGACAATAGATAATAGGATTCAATGTAGGGGTGAGGATGGAGTAAAAAATAGATGCCAGGCGGCCTTGGGTTGGGGAGTATTGAGAGGCAGGTCTCAGGTACACGAAGCTTCCGGTTCCATAAAACAAAACAACTGTGGTTAGGTGTGAGGAGCAGGTGGAGAAGGCTTTCCACCTTCCCTCCCCAGCAGGGATCCGCACGATTGCAGAGATGATCCAGACATAGGACAGGACCGTGAGGGCAAAGGAGCTCCTGATAACACAGCTGCCCACAGCGAAGCCCACCTCCTCGTTGAGGTGGTAATCAGCACAGGCGAGGCGCATGACAGGGGGGATGTCACAGAAGAAGTGCTCCACAAAGTTGGGGCCACAGAAGGGCAGGGAGAAGGTGTTGAATGTGTGGAAGGCTGAGTAGATGGCCCCACTCACCCAGGCCATGGCGACCAGTTCAGAGGAAAGCTTCTCCTTCATGATGGTCCTGTAGAGCAGGGGCTTGAGGATGGCCAAGCACTGGTCATACGCCATGGCCGTGAGCAGAAAGCACTCAGCAGAAGACAGGGCGATGAACACACAGAGCTGAGCCACATACTCGAGGTAGGAAATGAGCCCAGAGTCCATGAGGGAGGTGACCAGAGCCTTGGGGATGGTCACTGAGGTGTAGCACGTGTCCAGGAAAGAGAGATTCTTCAGGAAGAAGTACATGGGGGAGTGCAGACGGCTTTCTCTAAACACGGCTGTGATTATGGAGATGTTTCCCAGGAGGCCAAATAAATAGACAAGCAAGAAAAATGAGGTGACTACAAATCTCAATTCCTGGGCGTCTGAAAAGCCCCTGAGAATGAACTGAGTCACTCTCGTTTGATTGGACATTGTTCCTTCTTCTCTCTGAAGCTCTGTTCAGATGCAGTGGTCATTTATAGTGCACCAGGGGACAGATCCAGGAACCCAGCTGAAGGACTTCTGTGAGTGTCCTTCTGTCTACAGCTGCACAATGCCTCTCAACGGCAAAATAAATCCCATGTAACTTCATATTTAAATAATTATATTTTAGTGAATCATGATTTTTCTGAGGAATCCACTTGCACCCTGTAATCCTTGTCAGCTGGTCTAATTATGTTGCTGGATCTGGATTACTATGAGAGAGAGAAATGGGGAGAGAGAGAAGGAGAGACAGACAGAGAGACAGACACAGACGAGGGAAGTTATGAAGGTAAGGAGGAAGAGAGAGAAGAGATTTTCCTCTTAAATTTGGGTGACATGAGAAATAGTCTCACACACTTACTTTTCTCTACATTAACACAGTCCAACACTAATTCACTTGATTATATTTCACCCATTTGATCCCTATATTCTAGCTTCTCAAAGGTTTCATGATTCTGCCTAACATTTTTTCATTGATTACCTTCTCTCCCACCATTCTTTATTGATACCAATTCCTATCCTTTCCTCCAAATATTTTAAATTCACTTTATTTTTTACAAGCCTAAAAGTAACTCTACTATGATCTACGGAAAACTATTTTAAACAAATATGCTCAGCATAGAGGAAAAAAACACAGTAAGTTCATAAGCACTTAAGTGTGCTTTTCTCCATGCATTTGAAATAAAGGAGATGAATATTTAGAAGCATAAAAGAAAGTTAATTCTAGGCATTTTTAAGTCTTAAAAGCCACACAGTGTGTTATTTGTATACTTTGTTTTTCTTAAAATATTTAATCATAAAATTATTGTTTCCCTATAGTAAAGAAGACCAAACAGTTGATGTGGACCTGTATAAATAATAGTACTGAAGGCAGCAGCAATATGTTGAGAATGTTCTGGTGACAGAGGCCTATAGAACCTGGGCACCTTCCTAAAAGAGGCCAGCGTCCTCATGAGAGCTGGAGACAGCAGCTCAGAGTGGCTCCCTGTGGGAAGATGTTATTTTCAAACACAATCTTTTCTGTGATTAATTTATAGTTTTTGCAAAGTCACAATAACTACCCCTAACTAAGTTGATATATTGAGCAAAATCATTCTGAAAATGTTGGAAAACATAGACATAGAAAGTGTTTTTCCATGGACTCAGCTGGTCCTGAGACAGAAGTGGATGGAGTGACTGTGTTGTATAATTCACACTGTCCTCATACAGTAAAGAAACAACATGACCATTAAAAAAAATAAGACAAGTGGGATGGGCAAACTCTTATTAGAATGTCTTTTTTTTAAATTTTTGTAAAAGTCAACTTAGACCGTAAGGTTTCTTTCTATGAAAATGCATGATAAAAGATTTAAACGTAAAACATGGCATAAAACATACATTTTATCTTTCAGTTAGTGTCTTATTTAAATCAGCCTAATGGCCTTTAGTCTCATCTTTGCTGTTTTTATTAAGATTTTCCATTTTCTTGTGGTGGTACAGTATTCCACTGGGCATAAATAGCACGCTTTTTATGTGTTTATGTATTGAAAGGCACTTTGCTATTTCTGTTTTTGTTTATTGCAAAAACATGATGATGTGAACATGGCAGTGCAGAGATCTCTCCCACAGACTCAGTTCAGTTCCTTGGGCTTTATGCCCAGAAATGGTAGTTTGGACAGAATAATGTTCATTTGTGTTTTATGTCTTACTTTTTAAAAATTTTTATTAGTTCATGTTTGTGGTACACAATGATTACACTCGCTGTGGGAAGCTGACACATGTACACAACACACCTTAATTATTTTTACTTCCTCTACCCCCCTTTCCATCTCATGTCCTCTTCTAAATGGCGAAAGATCTATCTCCCTGTTTCCTATTATCTACCACTGATTGCTTTTGATTTGGAATTTATTTTTAAACTGCCTTTCAGATTCTGTATTCTGTTACCACATATTTCTACATTAAATTGACAGTTGTAGTGTCTGAACCGTTTTACACAGAGCTGTGATCTTTTTCCAAGGGAATACTTTCTTAAATTGAAAGCATTTGATTATTCACTGTAAACTTACAAGCGTATTACTGCCAAGTAGCCTTTGTTTCCTTTTCATGTTTCTGAAAAGATTAAGTTTTAAAACAGATTAAAAGATTAAGTTTTAAAGCAGATTTAAAAGACTAAGTTTTAAAATAGTGTAAGAGTCCAAGAATTGTAATGTTCTTTCAAGTGTAAACCAGCACAGCTCATTTGAACTAACATATCATTAGTTTCCAGAGGAGCCTTTACATAGTTGCCCATCATGGAAATGGTGAGTAGAGAGATGACGAATGTACTGCTGGTCTGATTTGATCTGTCCATAATGTATCTGTGTATTAAAAACTCATGCTCTACTTCCTAAAACTATACAATTACTGTCAACTCAAAATTAAATCAGGACAACAGCAGCAACACCAACCCAGAGGCCGCCTGATTCTCCTTAGGTCCCCTAGGTGGGATGACGGGAGGAGTGAGAGGGCCCGGGACATACAGTTAGCAATAACAGCAATAATGAAATGGATCAAAGTCAAGTAAAAGTGGAGGAAACGTTTTTCACACAATGAGAATCTCAGAAAGGAATCGTGTATCTAACAAGCACAGATTAGCATAATATATAATATACTGTGTAACTATAAAAATGATTAAAGGGCTTGTGAATAAAAAGTTCAACCTCATACAATACCAAAAATTTGGAAAACATTGAAAAATGAATGCACCATTTCGCTAAAACTGGGTTTTTGGAGTTTTTCAGTGTTGAGCCAGGTTGCTGGGAAGCGTCTCCAGATAGGCTGAAGACTCTTCATGCTGGCTATGAGGAACCAGCGCTGCCACAAAGGCAAGAGGAAAACCTCCAGTCAGGACAGGGTGCTGGAGCCCCAGGCCCAGGAGAAGTGGGTCCCTCACTCGCCCGGCTGGGGCTGCTCTTCCCGGCTTCCGCTGAGCGGGGCAGGGGCTGCCCTGTGCCCGAGGCCGCACGGTAAGCTGCTCTAAGCTGCGCTCTGGTGGGTGAGGGCACTGCCTTTCCCCACGGTGACTTATTTTCAGCTCTCTTAGAAGATACATTTTTGAAATTTGATTTTGATGGGCTATTTCACTCCCTTTTTCTGTAGATATGTAATTTCCATCCCTGGAGGCTGTGTGAAAAGGACCAGCTTAGACTCTGACCAATAAATTCAAACAGGTGGTGAAATATGGTGTTCAGTCCACAGCCATGCTTGTCACCTGACACTGGATTCAGTGACCTCAGGTCCAACTCCACTCCTACCAGGCAGCGCCCACTCTTCCTGCAGGGATTTATGGCCTTCGGTGAAATCCACACTATCTATACTGCTTCATGCCTTGAGTTCTTTCCCTGGTACTAATCACTCATTGTTACTCTTGTGTTTGGGGAAAGGGGAACTCCGGTCCCAGGGCCCCTGGGTAGCTGGGAAAGATCTAGGACTCAGGGTGACATCCACAGAGTGTCCTTGGCTCAAACCAAGGTCTCCTGAAAGTCCTATGTGCTCAGTAAAGACAAGGCCAGACCTGAGAGGCTCGCAGAAGAGCTCAGATTTTGTTTTAGCTGATAATTTACCTCAGCATTTTAAATTATTTGGGCTGAGTGAGCACATGTTGAGGATCTACTCACTACTTGGTGTTGTGGGAAGGATTACACCTTCAAAGATTCTGAGGCTATGCTTTTGTGTAATTTGTTAAACAGTCATTGACACTCAGACCATTTCTTAATTTTGAAGGTTCATAGAGAGAAGTAACAAGAGAAATGCCCAGAACAGGATGAGTAGCCTACATTAATTTTCAATTTCCAGAAAGTTACCTAAAAAAATACAAAAGCTAGAGCTCAGGATTTGAACTCAAAGGAGAAGACAGATTTTTCTTGCCAAGTCTCAGTCTCTGTGATCTCAGGGTTCCATCCCCAATTTGTACAGCTGACGATGGGGTGGCTCAGTGTTGGGGTCATCGGTCCATGGATGTACACATTTTAAGGGGTTGGTAGCATATTTTTTTCATTTGTCCTGGATATATGCAAAATTTCCATTGAAAAAGCTAAATCATGAAAAGCATATACCACAGCATAAATTTCAAAGCAGGATGCAGTGGAGCCAAAGGTGTGGAACCTGCATCTCTGTACCTACAGGTATCTCAGTGCTGATTTTGAGGCTCCCATTAGGTACTTAAAAGGCCCAGCTGGGTCATCATGGGCAGTGAAGGCTGTGTTCTGACTCCTGCTCCCACTTCAGCCTTGCAAGGACAATGCTCAGTTACCTACTTCATTCCTCCTTTCTACATATCCCCAGCAAGCCTGTCCTGACCACGGACTTCACAGAATCGCAGCCTCTATAGCCAGGTCTTTAAAGACCCCAGCCCTCAGGGCTCTCGTGTCTGTGGTGATCATAAATAAATTGCTGTTTAAACACAAGTCCATGCGTGTTCAACAGGACCCATTATTTTCCCTTTTCCCTGTCCATTTGAGGTTTGCTGGAGATGAGTTCTCACACTGCTCCACGGTCAGGCCATCCACTGACACCTGTCTCAGACACACACGAGGAGGGTCAGGCCTCCTTCTGAGATGTTTGTCAAAGGAACCATGCAAGAACCCACAATCCCTGCAAGAGGGAAGCTAACAGCTATCTTTTCTAAATAAAATTGGGAACAGAACCATGAAACACTCCTGGTTCTTATTCTCACCATAAGAGAAAATAAAGAGAAATTATCTCGGTTGAACATATCACTGCATTCTATCAGTTTTCTGAAATACATTCTGGAGTTACCTGGACTGTGATAGGAGTAGGAATTATCAGTGATTCCTACTCCATGCATTGGAAGAAGATTGTTAATCATGAAGCAGAAATGTGTCTTGCACATCAGTGGTGGCAGACCAAGAGGCAGCGATGAAGTTAAAGGTCAGGTAGTCGTGTGATAGAAATGATCCATTTATCATAGGCTTTTTCTAATTTAAGCTCCACAAATTTCCTAAGATGAATGAAGGTTGAGAAATAATGCATCGCTAGTAATAAGACACAATCAGTCTATTGGTTAGATCTCACCTAGTGGACCAAGTCTTCAAGGGGCCTCCAGATGTGTCCTGGTGATCAGATGGCAGCAGGACCAACACGGTTGGTGAGCTTGTGGTGTGCCACTGAGAGGCAGGCTGGATAGAGGCACACAGTTCCTACATGGTCCCTCTGCTCCACTGTTAAATACTGTGCACCCAGGAATGCTACAGCACAGCTGGGAGTGTGAGGAATTGAGCTTCGCACACATGGCACCTATCCCTGGAGGATCCCACTTACAGGTAACTTGATGAAATTTTCCTCTTGGAATATTTGGGCGAACTTGGGAAAAACAAAAAACTATTGCTCAGGGCACATGAAAATTTCAGCCAGTGAAGAAATGAAAATAATATCCACAGATGAGACTTGATCAATCAGGGTCCTCAGATATTTGCAAAATGAGAGTTCATGAGGGCCACGTGAAGCAGAGATGTTTGGGAGAGAGGCAAAATGTTTCTGATAAAAAGGAAATGAAATCTTTTTTACATTGTGCATTGAGATTTAAAAACTCAGTATAAAAAATACCCAGTCAGTCTCCTTCTCTGTAAGTCTGGTCTGTGTGTCTCTGTCCCCTACATGTGTTGTACTATCCAGACATAAGGTTTAAAGAATTACTGATGACTCTATAAACACTAGAAAAGCAAAACCACATGAGGGCACCCAGGAGAAAATCATGGACACTGAGAAATCTGGAAGTGGGATATTTAATCAGCTTACAAAAATATTCTAAAACCTTAGAAAATTTGAAGATAAAGTAGGAAGAGATGAAATTTAAAACACTGTTGGGGAAGTATGCTAAGTGTTTTCTAAAGTTTTGCAATGACATGCAGAAAAAGTCTGATTCATAAAATGAAGTAATTGAAGAACAAAGTTTACAAATCAAAATGAAAATAGGTTATTGCATAGAAATATGGAACAGTTCACATTATTTTATTTGCTTCTTACACAGAATAAAGTCTTGTGAAGGTCTCTTTGTCCAGTGTTCCTGTGGACATTTGTTTACACAGCTCTGTCACCCCGTGACACTGAGGCACTTACAGAGAAAAACTGAGAAGGTATTTTACAAGACAGTGGAACATATAAGCGATGAGCTAGGTTCTTTTTGGAGAAATGTACTGTGGAAGCTGTTACTGAGCATGCATGATGAGCGACTACTGAGTGTTCATTAAGAACACTTGTCATGCTTGACCTTCAAACCTAATTTTCCCTGCAGGACACTTGACCTTTGCACCCACTTCCTGTTTCCTACAGGACTTCTGCAGAATGAGCAACAACTCTGCGTTGACCAAGTTCCTTCTACAGGGCTTCTCTGGGCTGCAGGGCCTGCAGATCCTCACGCTGGGGTTTCTATCACCACCTAGCTGTCTGCCCTGCTGGGCAACACCCTGGCCATCACGGTGTCAGTGCTGGACCTCAGCCTGAACATGCCTATGTACTTCATCCTGCAGAAACTTTCCCTCTGCAACATCTGCCTCATTTCTGCTGTGGTGCCCAAGGCAGCAGCCAACAGCCTGGCCCCCTGCAGCCCCATTTCTCTCCCCAGCTGCACAGCCTACATCTTTCTTGTGTTTTTTGCAGCAGCCTGAGAGCTGTGTCTCTTCATGGCAATGTCCATAGACCATTACCCTGCTACCTGCCACCCCCTGCCTGCGAGGTCCTCATGAGGAAGAGTGTCTGTGTGTGGAGGACCTCCCTGTCATGGCTCAGCAGCGCCCTAGTGCCTGCGCTCCATGCGGCCAGCGCCTTCTCTCTGTCTTACTGTGGACACCACAGAATCCCGCAGCTCTTCTGTGATGCCCCTCAGCTCCTGGCCTTTTCTTGCTCAAAGCATTTACCCAGGGAAACGGTGCTCATTCTTGGACAGCAGCTGCTTTGTCTGCATCCTGCTCTCCTACACCCACATCTTACCTGTCACGAGGAGGATACCATCGGCAGCAGGGCAGGCCACAGCCTACTCCACCTGCCTCCCACATCGGGCCATTGTCACGCTTTTCCTGTCCATGGCACTCGCTGCTTACCCGAAACCTATTTTAGGGTCTGTGTCTTTGCAGTATCGAAGTACAGAGTTGGTGCTCCAGTCAATAAAGCTCTGAAGTCTGATCATAAATACCATGAGAGAATTAGGCAGAGGTGATCAGTATTGGAGAGCTGCTGAGGTATAGAATTTCCTACCTCTACCATGACATTGCATTTACTAAGCTCACAGGACTCTACTGTTTAAATAGTTAGGGTTGTCTACAATACAGAACTTAAGAACTTAGTAATACTTTCAGTTTTAATTTTTAAAATATTATGTGTATAAACACACTTTATGTAATTAAAATGAAACTTTATTGTGCACCTCTTAGCTAATAATTTCAAGCCTACTTTATATAAAGTTGTTATATTTTTAGTCTGTTAAAATTTCATTGTTAGTGCTGCCCTTGAACACCTGACCCCGGGCCAGGGATATAGCTTGGTGCAAAGGGGCCTGCCTGGAAAGCATGAGGTCCTGGGTTTGATTCCCAGTTGAAAAACAATCTGACCCTACAGTCTTCCAGAGGAAAGTGGGTGTGATGAGTGGAAAAACTGGTGGTGAACACCAGCTGAATTCAATCACCATTCTGCTGAGAATAGATGGCCCACCTGAGGACAGTTGCCAGCACCAAAAGGAGACCTGGGGAGGAAGAGTAGCACTGTGTTGTCCTCAGTGGTGTTGTTTGGAGATGATTCTCCTGGAAGAGCTTGTCAAGCTGGCTTCCTTGATATGTACTCAACTGTTGTCATCTTTGGAGGAGCTCAGGACCTTGCTGTCACTGAGAATGGCTGCGGTTCACTTTGGAGAGCTCTGGTCCTTATTTGACGTTGCTTCCTGGTTCTAGAAGGGAAGCTTCCTGGTTCTGGAGGGGAAACTGTGTGTCTCTTGCAGACAGCAAAAAGCTCAGTCTTGTTTTAATGCAATCTTCCCACCTCAATCTTGGGTCCTGAGCCTTGCTCAGAGTGTTCCAGGGAGGTAATGCCAAGTGGCTAGGTGTGTCTAGCTCATGTCTCACAGCTACGAAGAGTGGGGTCAGAGACAGAGAAGAATGTAGCAGCTCTATCAGGAGAAAGCTCCTCAGAGTCAGGAGGGGCTGCACAAGGGCTGCCACCGATGCTCTGTGTCTGGGGATTTTAATCCGTAAATTCACATCACAGGGTGCTTTGGGACCAAGGATAACCTACCTATAGGATGCCAGGTAGTGACTTAGCTGATACTGATCCAGTAGAAAAGCAAAAGGGTGCATGGCGTGGGGGAGAGCAGAGCCCTTCTGGAGGGGAGGAGAGAGGCCAGCCTGTCGCGGTCACTTACTGATGTCCCCGGGTGGTTTCTCTGTATCACATTGCTCAGGCCCACTGGGCAGGGCGGTGCCGCTCTCAGCAGAGCTCTGAGCTGCTCTTCCCCTCTGGGAGGCTGCAGGCCGAGCCATGGCGTCCCCGTCGTGGGCCTTCTTCCCGTCCTGTGGCCTGGGCCGCAGGCCTGGTCATGTCCTCCCTGTCCCCACATCTTGGGCCTGGTACCTCTCTAACTACCTGTGAGCCTGTGCCTAACTTAGCAATCTGCAGCAAGAGCAGGAAACTCACTGTAGTAACAATTGGCAAACGCCAATCAGGTACTGGCATGAAGCAAAAACCAGTGGAAAGTAGCAGGGCTGCTGCCACTAATGATAGAACAGGAAGCAGCTGCTGTTGTCTATAGTGTAGAGCAAATAAGAGCCCCAACTCCTAAAGGTTCTAAGTGAAAATAACAATTAATAAGAGCAAAAACTAGAGGAGAAAAGGAAAAATGGAAGAATTAGGAAAGTTTTAAAAATAATTTAAAGGAAGATAAGATGAAGATAAAAGTGTGAGATGGAAACTACTAGAGAATAAAAATCAAGTAAAAGTAAAACAAAGAAAACAAAATTCAAAGTAGGAAAAAGAAGAAAAAAAAAACCTTAGAAAACGAAGGAAAGTGGGTCGGCGCGCCCCCTGGCGGCGGCTTCTGGGGGTGAATCGCCCCTGTCCAGCACCGGCGGTTCTGAAATCCCCCAGGCGCACCGCGGAGCCCGGGAAAGGCGCCTCTGGGTCCCCACAGGCTCGCACAGGCCTTGCCGCGTGAACGGTAATACCTCCTGCGCCGTCTCTGCAGAACAGGCTGCCCGCCAGCCCTCGGGGACTGCGTCCTCCTGTGCACCCCGGCTGCATGCCGTGGGCTGCGAGGCAGCTCTGGAGGCCCCCAGACCTGTGCTCCCGGGACCGCACCCACCCCGCAGAACTTTGTCACCCAAGCACATGGTGTGTGGGGAGGAATGCTGAGCGCTGAGCTTCGCGAGGGAACAGTGCTTAGACTCGGGGCCCCGAAAGTCTCGCGATGGTCAGGTCCGCACCATGGAGGCTGCAGGCGAGCTGTCCTCCTGTGCCAGCCCGCTGCTGCTGGACCTGCCCGGAGCTCTGCCTGTAGCCCTGCTCTCCCCAGCCCAACTCCTTTGGTTCTGTCCCTCTGTCACTTCTGCAGGGCCTCCCTGGTGTCCTGCAAGTGCTTTGACCTGAGCCTTCTGGTCTCCTGAGTGGTTGAGTCGCAACCAGTAAAGCCCTTCTCTATTTGGGTCCTGGCCATGTTACCCTGAGATACAGCCATGTCACCCAAAGCTGAGTCATCTCACAATGAAAACTGGGACCTCACTTCCTTGTCCTCTGCTCTTCACACCTTTGACGAAATAGCTCAGTAAGGCACACTGGCAGCCTCGCAGGAGTGCGGGAGATACTGCAGAGCTAACTAAGGGAGGGAGCAGGTGGTGTCACAAATGCATTGGCACAGAGAGTTAGACTGGCAATCTTTTCATTTCACAAGGGCTTCTTCTGCAGCTCAGGGAATCAAGATGATTATGAGGATCACCCACGTTTTGCTCAGAGGTTACTTTGAAATTGCAAGGATTTTGGAATTGACCCTTTTGAGTGGTCAGTGTTTCCTCAGGGGTCTTGATCATGTAAGAAATTTGTGAAAGAATCTCAGAAGAAAATTGCATAGTTTAAGCCATGTCCCTGAGCAGGCAGCAGAGTCTTGAGGAATGTCTCCTTTCCAAATGCAGTGTGCCTTGTTCCAGAAATTCAGGTCCCAGGTCTTTGGGTCTGAGCCCTAATGCATGACCATGAATCTATTGTACACGAGGCCTTCATTTCTTCCTATAATTGGCAAAGCGGGGCATTTCTGGACTCCCCCTTTGTCCTCCAGGCCTGCTGATGTCTAACTGTCTCCTAACAGCTGGAGGTGCTAGGGATTCCTGCTCCAAGCCAGGCTGCATGCAAGCGATTCCCCAAGTAAGCACCACCCTGGGAGTTCCCCCACACCATGGGCAGTCCATTGTCCTCCCTGGGATCACTGATCTCTGGCCTTCTCTTACCTCTCCTCACGCAGGCTCCCTTCCTTCCTGGACCTGCCCTTGCAGCGTGGCCTACTTCATTCTTTCCTCTGTGCTGTCCTGCCCTTGTTTTGCCTTCTGGTTGGCTCTTCCTCGACTTCCAGGGCTTTCTCCTTTCCCCTCACTGAGCAGCTGTTTTCCAGATCTCCAGGTTTCACAACTCTGAGGTTTTGCTCCACCCTTTTTCTCCACCCCTGATGTCCATCGGTAATTTTGGATCATTCCTGATGCTGTGTATTGCATGGAAGTGAGGATACAATTTAATCTCTTTTATTTACTTCCTATTCATTCCTCACTGTATTCCTAACTACAGGTGCAGCAGAGTTCTTTGTTCATTACATTTTCTGTCCTTAAATCCAGCTTTTACCCTTTTTTAGGTTGTTTTATGGTCTGAAGTCTGAGTTTATCTGATTGCCTCCATGTGCGATGCTGAAAGGACACGGAGAATTTGAGGGCAGATTTATTTACATGGATTATTCCCAATATACCAGGCCCCAACTTCTGGTGGTCTAGGGCTTCTTATGATGCACAAGCAGGATGTAGCAAGAAGGTACCAAGGCAAGACAGAAGAGCCTGGCCATTCTTCTGATGAGCCAGCAGGGTGATATCATTGGTTCCAAGGGTAGATTAATGATCATCAGTTCATGAAGCTTGGTACAATGGTGACATCAGCCATGCTGCCTCATCAGTTATGCTCTCATGATTACAGAGGTCAAGAAAGTAATTTCAAAGCCATGAAGCAGTTGCAGAGCTAGGCAGTTTGAAAAGAGCAAAATTTTAAGAACAGTTTCTCTTGTACAGTTTTTCCCTCTCAAGTTAACCCACCCCTAGGCTACTGGTTGGAGCTGGCAATGAGGGAAGCTTGCAGGGAAACAGATCAGAAAGTAACAGATTAACCAGACATCAGCATAGCCTGATGCATGATGAGCATTAACAGGAAAGCATAAGTTAAGGTTTTTGCTGTTAAAGAGTGAGTTTAGGATCAATGAGCACTGCCACCCCGTAAGGCACAAGTTGGGATTGAGGTACGGTGACATCCACAGCAGCCTTTGGACTTGACTTCCTACATCACCTTTACTGCAGTATGTCAGCAGAAGAATTCGACCTGAAACAGGTGCCCCCAAACTGATTAATGAAACACTGAGAACCAGGATTACAGTTTTATTCATGACAGGAAAATGACTCGCATTTAAAAATCAATTAACAGCTGTATTGGGACAAGGTACCCTCATCCTGCCTGCCACGTAACTAACCTGCTAATCCAGTCAGCCCTGAAAGTCTGCATCTGCTTGCTTTTCGTACATGGCCCAGGCCGTGGCAATGCGACCCCTCCAACTGCAGTCTGAGCTTCCTCACCTCAAAGTCTGCCCTGCTTTTCTAAAGTGCCTCAGGGACTTTCTGCCCAGGACAGAGGGGCCCAGCCTAGGACACATTTTACCCTCCCCACCCCTCAGCACCCCTGCCTTCTGATAAACAAACCCTTTAGCTAAACTTGCCTGACAATATAAAACTTAACTCATGTGACCAGCCACAAAATAATTTGCTGTTTGCTTTTCATACTTCCTGCCTGTGCCACACATAGGCTTCTGTTCCCCTCAGAGTCAGGCTGGTGATTGGACTTGGTCCCTTACCCTTCCAGCTCCTTCTGTGGTGCACAGCATCTTCCTCTGGGTTTAGTACCAGGTTTCTTTAAAAACAGAGTAAAAACATGAAGCACAGGTTGTACAAATTACCCCGTGAAATGACACCAATTAAGCAAAGCAACTGAGATAAAGTAGTACTACACTCCTCTTCAGAACAAAGTGCATTTGCGAATTGCCCCTCTTGAATAATATTTAAGCTATGGGAGGACAGCAGCAGGGGTGAAATGGCCTCGTTCTGCAGGTCTCTTGTTTTTACCCCTGAGGGTATCGATGGGCAGGCAGGTACCGGGGCAGCACGTGAGAAATTAGCAGGTCATCACCTTTACTGACCAGAAAGGCTACGGAAACCTTTTCCTCTTACAGCCAACAGCTTCACTAGCAGATTCCTCAGAAGGAGAGTGAAAGCTTTAAGCACCCAATTGGGGGATATGAAGACAGTATTTAGAACAAAATTGCTCTTAAGTTTACAATATTTTTAATTCCAAATCCATTTTGGACTTGAGAGGGGAAATATTAGTTTAAAATGCTAATTTTTTAAAAAAATGAAACTAATAACATCTAAACAAATACTATTCTTTGGAATTTGAATTATTTAATGTAACAATGCTTAATTTTTTCAGGGAGAATTTCGATTAATTATTATATTTTTCTTCTGCTCTTAGTTTTAGGTGTTTTACAAATATTAATTTTAATACTTTTGCCATAGCCATAAGTTCCTGGTTCAAAAGTAGATAAGATAATATCAGGTATTATAAGGTGGTAATAATATTGTGTAGCACTTAGTGAACTCAGCTGAAAATAAATGATAAGTGAAATCACAGTTTGTAAAGAGTAGACAAGAAGAGATGAAAGGAGAAATGAGGAGACTTAAAAATCTTCATGGCATAGTATTTTCAAGGCATAATAAATTCTTTGGCCCCTAGAATATTGCTGGCAGATAACTGATTCATACACAATTATTAAAACCACTTTCTTGATGCACTTTTCCCTCTATCCAACACCACTTTACTCCAAGATTAAAGAGATGAAAAACATACCTGTCCAACTTATGAAAATCAAAACTTTTCTTGCCCAACCACTTAGAGGATGTTGGAAATGTCAGGTGAGGAATTCACACCTTTTCCCAGGACCAGTGGACAGACAAACCACACTTTCTCATGTCTCAGTCAACACGTTTGCTCCAGCTCTGTCCTAGTCAGTGTGGATGGTGGTGTCCACTCCTCACAGATGCCCAGGGCTCCATCATGTTTGTGCCCCGTGTCTGCCTTCATCCGTCGGTGGACACTCTGCAGCTCTCACTTTGGGCCACTGTGGATTCATTTTACAGTAAACATAGAAGGAAAGATGCTTCTGAAATACAGGTAGCTTTTTCCTAGATGCACACCTCTAGTGGAATGGTCAGATCGAAAGGCAGTTCTGCTTTTAACCTGGATCCCATTTACCATGCAGTTTGCCCTGCTCCATGTCCCCACTCTGTGCCCTCATCAGCACCTGCTGTCTTCTGTCATTTGATAATAAGATTCTGTGGGACTGAGGTGCTGGTTCCACATGGTTTTGATTTTCAATTCACTGATGTTTAGAAATGTTGTGTATTTTTCCTGTGCCCACTGGCCATTTTTAGGTTTCCCCCAAAATCATGTTTTGAATCATATTCAAAATGATTTATTCTACTGTTATGAAGCACACAGGGCTTTGTCATTTTCTCTGGTCCTTTACTTCAATTATTTTTATCTTTTTGTAATGCAGCACTTGTTTACCAGCCCTCTACACCCCACACTCCTGACCTGGGTGACCATCCCTCTC
This sequence comes from Hydrochoerus hydrochaeris, assembly GCA_004027455.1. Classification (NCBI taxonomy): domain Eukaryota; kingdom Metazoa; phylum Chordata; class Mammalia; order Rodentia; family Hydrochaeridae; genus Hydrochoerus; species Hydrochoerus hydrochaeris. The sequence goes on from PVLA01005889.1 coordinate 69,445, forward strand.
TTGCTGAGATCCGTGGGTGACTGCACAGATGACCTGATGAGGGCACAAGAACACGTGTGAAGGAGCATCTGATGGCCTGTGTTTTTAACTGAATGAGCAAGAAGAGAGGAAAAGAACAGGAGACACAGGATCAGGAGATGCTGCCGTTTATCTGCAACATGGATAAGCCACAAGACATTATGCTGAGTGAAATAAATCACACACTGCAGAAGGACAGGGCATGACCTCAGTTAATGTGGATTATTCTTACAAAAATCTGAGGGCAAGAGGAGGTTAAGAACAGAAGAGTGCTCGCCATGTGTGGATTAGGTATGGAAAGTCCCCTGAAAGTCTCTTGTGTTCGAAGTTAAGGTTTCTGGAAGGTGACAGATCAGATCATGGGGTGCTAACCTCTTCCAGTGAAGCATTCAGAGCTGAGCTGAGTGTCAGGCAGTGGCTGGGTCTGGCAGGAAGAGGCAGACAGACCACCTGGGCATGACCGGGAAGGGTTCATCTCCCTCCCCTGCTCCTTCCTTCTCCCCTGCTCTCCGGCCGCTGTACTGTGAGCAACTGTCCTCCACCAGGACCCTCCCCATTACAGACTCCGGGATGGACCAGCTGAAACTGTGAGCTTAAACCAAGCTGACCTCCTGTAAACTGTGGGTGTCAGGAACTATGTCCTGGCCACAGGAAATGTGACTGATGCCACAGTAGGAGTGGGGAGAAGAAATAAGGAGGCGCAGGTGAAAAGACAAAATAGCAGAAGTGCAGGACAGCCAGGTCTGGAGAGCCTAGGTACACGGAAGACTGAACTAGTGTAATTATTAATATATTAATTATATAAGGCATATTAATAGAACTGTAGACAGTGTTTTTGTTAGACAAGAAGACACTAGTTTTTCCTCTTTGAGGAGGTTTAGGAGATGAGGCAGTTAAACCCAGGGCCTTGCCAGTGTTAGTTAAGCTCTTTACCACTGAGCCACACCCCTGATTCTGACCTTCTCATCACACAAATAACCAGGTGAGCTGAGAGATGCATCAGTGTGCTTCCCTGGGTCAACCACCTTGGTACCAGAGTGCATCCCTTTACATCATATTATAACCATAAGATACACACAGTGAAATTAGCTATAAAATGACTTCCTTTTTTTAAAAAAATAAACACTTTTACAAGTTAAATCATAAACCTGAGTTCTCACTCTAAACATGTCCTGTGATGCCGGAGTCCAGCTGCGGCAGGGCTAGGGTTTCCCAAAGGTGGTCAGGGAGTCGGCGATTGAGAGACAGAAAACACTGCACACCAGTCTGTGAGTGAATCTGAATCCGCCTTTATTTTTTAGAAGCTAGAATATATATTTGCCAACCCTAGCAACAACCCCCAGCCCCAAGCAGGAAACGCCCCAGGCCCAGGGCCAGGCAGGGACAATCCCAAACAATAGGTTTTAATTGACCTCAACTCCAAGCAGGAAGTGCCCCAGGTTCAGGGCAATAGGTATCAATTAACATTTTAATCTTGACATTGAGTCAGCCCGGGAAATGCAAGCCAACGCACCCGGACGCCCGCAGGAGGACCGGACACCCGCAGGAGGAAGAGATGTGTGAGATTATTAGGCCACTCCCTACATTGCTTTCCTTATCATTTATGGGAGTGGCAGTCCCTGCAAGGACAGCGCCTGTCTTAGGTCAAGGACTCTTCACATGTACCCAACCAGGCCTTACCCGTCATGGACCTGCAGGACAGCAATTGGTCCTGTGCCTGTCTTAGGCGGCCGGTGGCGTAACATATGGGTCCTAGTTGCTCGTCTCTGGCTGCCTGTCCAGTGTCTCAGGGTAGTTGTCTCACAGGAATTTTGTAAATCCTCCTCCATGAGCCCCTTCACTTCTCTCACATTATTCACAGAAGGCAAAACCCCACAATCAGTCCTCACAAAGGGGTTATCTAGAGGGCCTCCAGCAAACCCCCTGGAGTCTCCACCCTCGACTCCATATTGAGCATTACATAAAAACATACACATGTGAACTACACAAATTACAATTATCAGTACAAAACATTTCAAGATCCCCGCGCCCAATTTCCACATGCGGTGTCCTTTTCCTGGAGAAGCGATTGTCACAAGGCGTGGACGGACTAGGACGTGGCATGGACAGAAAAGGGCGCCGCACTGTGAAATAACTTGGAACACTGAAATAATTTCTACCTAATAAAATTGAATCTTCAACTTTCTCTCAAAATGCACACATTTAAAAAATCAGAGAAATATAATATATGGTGTTTGCATCTAGTACAACAAAATTTTAGTGATTAAAACTGAAGATAAAAGGCCAGGCATGGTGCTCACTCCTGTAATCCCAGCACTTGGGAGGCTGAGGCAGGAGGATTGTTGCAAGTTCAAGACCAGCCTGGGCTACAAAGTGAGCTCAAGGACAGCCTGAACTACATAGCAAAACCCTGTCTCCAAAAGACAAAAAAACCCCATGAAGATAAGCTTAATAAACATAACATCATTGATCAATTTAGTCTGAAGCCATTATTGAGAGATCCACTATCTTCTAATTTTTTCTAGACCTGACCCACAGTTCTGTGTCCATGACGTCATCTGATCCTTCCAGCTGACCCTGTTTCTGTCACTCCGGCCCTGCCACAACCAACATGGGTCAGTGCCTGATGAGCTCAGAGTGCTGGTCAACCCCAGCATGGCCTCACTTCCACACCCTTGATCTCTGTGTGTTCACTACCTGAGCAAGTGAAAGTGAATTTCAGATTTCCCAATGATCCAACTGTGTCTGCTTTCTTCTCATGGGCCTTGTAGACACATGCTGATATTACTGCATCATTCCAGACCCATGAACACAGAGATGATGTACATTCAGCGCCTACCTCCCTTACAGCACTGGGCATAATTAAAGCCCTCACTGAAGACTGGCCCGATAATGATGAAGAATACAAAGAGGAAATAATTAGTCAAACAATGAGAGAGTGCTTTGCATCTAGGAAAACCTTTGTAAATCAAATATTGCAATTGTCATGGGACTTGTTAAGCTAATGAACTGACTGATAATCTCTTGGAGCTCAACTTCAGACACCGTCTCTGGAGCAACTCTTCCTGAGTGACCCCAGTGAGTTTGATGAGGAAAATCTCACAGGTGCCCTGTGCAGCTCTTGGGTGCCCCCCGGGACTCAGAGGCCCGGATGAGAATGCAGTCCTCTGACTAAGCAAATGCCTGGCAGCAAAGTAGCTGCAGGAGGAACACACCAAGAAAGAACAAAGGGGAGGCTAGGGGGTGCTGAGTTAATTGTACAACTGGTTAATTGTGTGACTAGAGGTAGGAGCTGGCTTACTGCATATACAGGCAAAACTTCCCATTCTTCAGTTGGGGAATTCTGTTTATGTGCTGCCAACTTGTCAAATGACAAGAAAACAACACATCAGCAGATTAGATTTTTAGAAGGACAAATTTAGTTGGAAAATCTCCTTTTTGAAAGATTTGAATAAGGAACACATGGCTGCTTATGGAATTCTATCAAAGGCTTCAGGAATCAGCAACAAGATTTTACACGCTCTCCTGGAGAGCCAAAGAGTGGACAGCACTCCCAACACGTGCTATGTGGCCAATCGTCACCCCAAAAGCACAACCAGATAAAGACATGAAAGAAAACCACAGAACATTAACCTCAATGGCTATTAAACAAAAATTGTAAACAAAAAACTAGCATGTTGAATTTTACAGTGCATTTTAAAATGTATCTGTTACCAGAGGGAATGTGTCATGAACTGTAAAGATGATTCAATTACTGAAGATCAATCAGTGTAATGCAATCAATTAGCAAAATGAAGGATGAAGCACATGGCTGGGAAATACTTTGCAAACAGCATTCTTTCTTGATGAAAACAATCTGCAAAGTAGAGATACAAGGAAACTGCTTCAACATAATGAAAAGTGCACTTAAAATGTCCACATCTGACATCAAAGTTGGTGAGGAAAGACTGAAATCTATTCACATAAGATCAGAAGTGAAGAGAGGTACACACACTCAGTAATGTCCATCAATTCATATATGAGTTATTTTTGTATGGAATCTCCCAATTTCAGTCTCCACGCCACCCTTGAAAATGAAACTGTGGAAGTTTATGCTGCTATAAACTCCACGTTTAGATTCCACATATTAAAGAGATTGTGTGCTGGGCAGTGCAATAGGTTGCTGAGGAGATAAAGAAAATACCTGGAGGTACTTGGGTAGATAAGATTTATGAAAGGAACAACAGGAAAGTAGAGCACTAACTGAGACTTTCCAGAAACAGATGGTGTCCTGTGACCCTGGGCTGGACTGGTTAATTGCTAGTAAGCCTCAGGGCAGCAGCTGAGCAGGAAATCACCGGCAGGTCCAGTGGCAGTGGGCTGGACAGGGACATTGCCAGAGAGAACCTCAGGTGTCCAGCAGCGCTAGGTGAACTACGGCACCCCCAGCTTCCTATCCCCTGTTCCTGTTGCCCAGCAGGGGCTGAAAAGAGTGAACTACTCAGCAGTGACAAGGGCAGCCTTGGTTTTGTCCCATTGTATGACCATCATTCTGGCAAACAGCTGCCCTGGCCAGTGGACAGGGAGGGTTTTTCATGGGTCAGGCTGGTTTTCCATTCTGCAGGTCACCATCACCTGCGCCTGCATTCCCCCACCCCGTAACGTGGCACAGTCTTGGCAATGCAGTTGGGGTGGTTTGGGAACACTGTGTAAAACATCCTAGCTTTTCTCAGGGAGGGCACACTCATGCTGTGCAGTTTACCTGTTAATTATGTTGATCAGACCTTCATAAATACGGAAATTGATCGATAGATGGCGCTAAGAACTCCTTTTCATTACTCGTATAAAACAACCGGCTGGCATTGTCCACAGCTGTGAGGTTTGTTAGTTTCCCTGTGGATACTCGCTTAGCAGACGCTGGACCGTCTCAGTGACAGGTGAGCCTAGCAAGTCGGGTCCTGTGAGCCTGCTAGTCACACATGACCTGGTCTGCAGTACGCGTCTGTTTAAGATGCGCGATTAAAGACACAGTTGTTAGGGCCAGGGATTTTGCTCAGTGGCGTAAGCACCTGCTCAGCAAGCACAAGGTTGTGAGTTTGATCCCTAGCACCAATATATATACATACATAATATATATATATATGTATGTGTATATATATATATATATATATATATATATATTGTTCTTTATATATTCTAGATATTAGTACTTTGTCTGAGGAATAACTGGCAAAAGTTTTCCCACTTCATGACCTGTCTCTTCACTGTATTGGTGGTTTCTTTTGCAGTGTAAAAGTGGTTTTTTTTTTTAATACAATGATGTCACAATTGTTGGTTCTTCATATTATTTCCCATGTTATTGGAGCTTTGTTCATCAAGTCTTTGCATACACCTTGTCTTCAAGAGTATGACCCATTCTCTTTTCCATCACATTTAGTGTTTCTGTTTTAATACTTAGATCTCTGATCCATTTCCATTGCAGTTTAGTGCAGTGTGAAAGATATGGCTCTATTTTAGCCTTTTAGTGTGTGCAAAGCCAGTTTTTCCAGCACCATTTATTAAGGAGTTGGCATTTCTTTCAGTGAAGGTCTTTGAGTTCTTTGTCAAGATAAGTTGGCTGAGCACATTTGGAGTTGTGTCTGCATCTTCTAATCTGTTCCATTGATCCCAAGTCTGTTTTTTTGTCCAGTACCATGCTGTTTTATTACAGTAGCTTCAGAGTATAGTCAGGGATTGTGATAACACCTGGTTTGCCTTTGTTGCTCAGAATTGTTTTTGCTATTCCATGTCTCTTCTGTCTCCAAATGAATTTTAGGATTCTTTTCTCTAATTTTGTGAGTTATGCTAATGGCATTTTGGTTAGAATTCAATTAAATCCATTTAGGATTTAGCCACAATTTTAGGAGTGTGGCTATTTTCACTAGGCTGCACTCTTAGCTAGTAATGTATACACAGGATAACTACAACTGTTCACTTTCCCATGCTTTTTTGTTTTTACTGTCAATTTTTATTATTTTTATTATTATTATTTTGTGTGTGTGTGTGTGTGTGTGTGTGTGTGCAGGACTGACCCTGAGCTACATCCCCAGCCATTTTTAGCATGACACAAAATCTTGCTTACTAGGTTACCCAGGCTGGGCTCAAACTTTTGATTCTCCCTACATAATACACCTACATACCCACCTACTATTTATTCTATGTATTTTCTGAAAAATAATTAAAATGCTGTGAGTATAAAATTTTGGGTTTGGTTTGTGAATAAAACATAGCCAGTATAAAATTTTACAAACACAGAATTTATGAATGAAAATGATTTGTTGATTTTAAAAATCTGATAGATAAAAATATGAAGGTATACAGAATTATTATATCAAAATTTATAAACCAGATCAATTTCAGGAAATTTTTAATTTACCACAAATATATCATTAAAGTTTTACCTTCAATTTAATAAAAATAAAGGCATCTACCTACTTTGTCTTCCTGTATATTTAGTGTTTTTATTTTAATATTTAAATCTTTGACCCATTTTGATTTTAGTTTAGTGTGTGGTATAGACAAATCTCTATTAGTTCATGGAGAAGATGTTTGTGTTTACATTGTTGAATCAACTTTTCATGCCTATACCTTGTAATCTGAGAAACTACTATGAAGATAACAATATGCAATAAATTAATCATTGTTAAACTTCTATTATCTTGTTTTGAAATTCTGTATCATCATTTTAAATATTTTTTCATTTTAAAATAAATAAAGGCATTCAGATTTAAAATAATTAAAATTACATCTTGTAGTCAGGGATTGTGAGGAGAATAATTAAAATCAGGACATGGAATTTATAATATTATTTTATGATGGTCACCCAGAGTTAACACAAGAAAATGCAGGAAATCTATGCACAACATCAAAGACATAGAATATTCTACCAAGGGCCTGAATCACACAGCAATGTCCTGCATGAGTCCAGATGAAGACCCAGAGCTCATGACAATGCCTCCCATGAGTCCAACTGGAGGTCTAGAGCCCACAAGAAAGACTCATGCCAGTCTCTTTTATGGATCCATGGTGGGAAGGCCCAAAGGTCAGTGGTAGAATCTAGAAAGTCTATGCCAGCGGGGTGAAGGAGCTGTGCTGGTAGGTTGAGGGTTCTATGCTGGAGCCAGAATTCACACTCACAACAAAAACCAGGGCTGTCCTGAAAAGCATGACAGCCATCCTCAGTGACACAGAGGCCCTGAGCTCCTACGACAATAAGCACAGCCAACTACATGCCAGGAAGCCAACATGACGAGTTCATCCTGGAAATTAAGTGATACATGTCTTCCCCTCTGGAGCCAGGAAGCAATGCTCTATATAAGGATCAGAGCTTCTCCAGGAGAACCAACAGCTCAAACAGCAACACATAGGAGAACCCACAACACCTCAACACCTAGCTTCTCGTTCTCCACATCTCTATTTATGCTGGAAAGTTTCCTCAGGTGAAACATCTGCACTCAGTGACCTGCTGATTTAATTTCTCTGGCGGTAAGTTGACCACCAGTTTTTAATCTTTAACACATCTATTTTTAGTTGACATAATTTTTATATTTAAAAAATCCTAAAAATACCACAAACACAGTTTAAATAGCAAATTAACTTAGTGAAGTTGCAGGATGCAAAATCAATACTCAGAAGTCTCTCGTACTCCTCCAACCCAACAATGACTAACTAGAAAAGGAAATCAGGACAATAATACTGTTTACTATGGCATCAAAGGTTACTTAATAAATCTAAACAGTGAGTGAAATATGCATGCTCTTAGTAATAAATTTTATTTATTTATTTATTTAGAAGGTAGTAGAAATACAACAGAACAAGACAGAACAAATCCAATTGAGACGGAGCAGTGAATTTGGTACAAAACTTCACAGCAGGTTACCAGGATAACAGTATTAGGTGCCATGGTATATCTCATTATCTTCACAATAATTGTCTAGTCAATTAGGTATACCTAAATCAAACCAAAGACAGAACATTATAAAACCAATTGAAAGAGAACATTGAATACAGTAGAGCAATTAATCATAATGAGACAAAAACTGAAAACATTTGCTTTCAAACAGAAGATAGAGGAGACCCTGCATATTTGCTATATTGCATAGAGTCATCCTGCCAAGAGATGTTCAGACCTCTGTCCCCAGCTGCTAATTGTGGGGAGGGGGTTGGGATGTTTGATTCCAAGCCTGCGCACTGGTAGGCTCACAGGAGACAATACTGGGTCTCCTCCTGGCTCACGCTAGAGAAAGGCACTTACCAAGAGGGCAGGGGAATTGCTTCTTTGTGCAGTCACCTGGGTTCCACCATGGCTGGGGCTGGATCTCATAAATTTTAAAATAAATTAAAAATACAATTAGGGAACTTAGCAGAAGCCTGCATCAGGGGTAGGCAGCCCAGAACCTTCCCCATGGGCTTGCCCTGCCACAGGGAACTTAGTAGAAGCCTGCATCAGTGGTAGGCTGCCTGGAACCTACACCTTGGGCCCGCTCTGCCACTGGAAACTTAGCAGAAGCCTGCATTAGGGGTAAGGTGGCCGGAACCTCCACCATGGGCCCACCCTGCCAGGGAACTCAGCGGAAGCCTGCATCAGGGGTAAGCTGCCCAGAAGCTCCACTGAGGGCCTGCCCTGCCACCTGGAACTCAGCACAAGCCCACCTCAGGGCTAGGCTACCCAGAACCTCCCCTGTGGGCCTACCCTGCCACTGGGAACATCGAGGAGGCCCACCTAAGACTGAAAACTGCCATGGACTGCTACAGATGGGCCCACCCTCCCACCTGGAACATCAGAAGATCTTAGCAGTATCCAGTTAGTGTGAGAAAATTTGGAACTTTGCTCCCAGGTGATGAACTTTGGACTACACCGGATTGACTGTATCAATGTGGTGAGTATACCCCTTAAAATAGAGGTGTACAGGGGATAAATAGGGCCAGTAGTAAAACCCCCTCCAACTAACTGTAAGACTTTGGTATGTTTGAAAAGATTGTGTGCGATCCTGTCCTACACATAGAAAACACCAGGCAGAGTGAAAATGACAAAATGAAAAAGCAAAATGCAGGCTCACACATATAGTTCACCAGAAGCAAGTATAGGAGACATTGAAATAGAGGACCCCAAAAGTAACACACTGGGAATCTCTGAAAAGATAGCCAGTGAAATAAAAAAAAAAACAACTCCATCAGGCTATAGAGGAAATCAAATTAGAAGTAGTCTCCCATGTAAGGATAGAAATAACAACTTTAGTAAAGGAGTTGTTGAATGCAGCTAAAGGAGAACTAGAGAAAAAAGTACATGAGCATGGGAAACTGATTGAAACTTTGAATGAACAATATAGAAAACAAGCAGAATTCATGAAATAAACTCAAAGAGACATCCAAGAAACAAAAAGTTCTATTGAAAGCATGCAAAACTGCCTAAAGGAAGCTGAGGATAGGATTTCAGACCTTGAGGACAGGATCACAGTTAGTGATCAGGAAAGGATAGAACTTTTAAAAATAACAAAGCAACATGAAATGACAATCCAGAAGCTTCATGATGATGCCAAAAGCAACAATATAAGAATAATGGGCATTAGCGAAGATACAGGAGTCCAGGCAAATGACATACATAAAGCATTTACAGAAATAATAGCAGAAAATTTCCCAAACATGGAGAAAGAATCTGATATGCAGATAAGTGAGGCAAATAGAACACCAAACAGTCACAACCAACATAAATCCACACCCAGACACATAATAATTAAGATTTCAGAGATAGAGCATAAAAACAGAATATTAAAAGCTGTCAGAGAAAAGACACAACTCACCTATCAGGGCAAGCCCATTAGAATCACGGCAGACTTTTCAGCACAAACCCTCAAGTCAAGAAGAGCTTCAAGTGAGGTATTTCAAGCCCTGAAAGAAAACAATCTTCAACCCAGACTGATGTACCCAGAAAAGCTTTCATTCAAATTTAATGGAGAAACAAGATACTTCCATGACAAAGAACAACTGAAGAAATTCATGTCCACCAAACCAACCCTAGAAAGAGTACTGAAGGAGATACTAGACAGAGATAAAAATGACCACAATCCCCAAAACAACAACAGAAAGAAACGTCTAGGTAGGATAAATAATGAAATAAGAGGAAAAGCAGAAAGAAACATCTCGAACATAACAAAGTCGAGCCAATACATATCAGTGCTATCCATAAATATAAATGGCCTCAATTCACCTATAAAAAGAAATAGATTGACAGAATGGATCAAGAAACAGGACCCCACAATATGCTGTATACAAGAAACACATCTCACCCAAAAGGAAACTCATAGATTAAAAGTCAAAGGATGGACAACAGTATTCCATGCAACAGGAACCCAGAAAAAAACAGGGGTAGCTATTCTATTTGCAGACAACGTGAACTTCAAACCTCAAATGATTAAAAGAGATAGAGAAGGTCACTACATACTTGTTAGTGGTAAAATTCAAGAGTAAGAACTAACAATTATAAATATATATGCACCAAATACAGGAGCACCCAACTATATAAGACAGATACTAATGGACATGAAAAACCAAATACACAAGAACACAATTATAACAGAAGATCATAACAGCACATTATCAGAAAGAGATAGATCAACTAGACAAAAAGTCAACAAATAAATAACAGAACAGAATCATATATCTGTGAGCAATTGGACTTAGTAGATGCTTACAGAGTGTTCCCCCCAACCACATCAGAATACACATTGCTCTCAGCTGCACATGGGACATTCTCCAAAATAGACCATATATTATACCATAAAACATTCTTAAGTAAATGCAAAGGTATTGAAATCATGCCATGCATAATATCTGACCATAGTGCACTGAAATTGAAAATTAATGCCAAAAGAAATTGTAAAACCTGTATAAATACATGGAAATTAAATAACAGCCTTTTGAACAACCAGTGGGCTTCAGCCAAAATTAAAGAAGAAATAAAACAATATCTACAATTCAAGGAAAATATAGAAACAGCATACTGTAATCTGTGTGATGCAATGAAAGCTGTCTTAAGAGGGAAATATATAGCAATAAACTGTCATATCAAGAAAACAGAAAAAGCACAAATAAACAAACTAATGCTCCATCTCAAGCTTCTAGAAAAAGAAGAGTAAGCTAAACTCAAAGCTCATAGAAGAGAGGAAATTGTAAAGATTAGAGCAGAAATCAATGCAATTGAAACTAAAAAAATACAAAGAATTAATGAATCAAAAAGCTGTTTTTTTGAGAGAATAAACAAAATTGACAAACCCCTAGCTAACCTTATCAAGAGAAAGAAAGAAAAAAACACAAATTCATGCAATAAGAACTGAAAAGAGTGAAATTACTACAGATCCCATGGAAATTCAAAAGATCATGAATACCTACTTTGAAAATCTCTACTCACATAGAGTGAAAAACACAGAGGAAATGGACAGATTTCTAGAAACATATGAGCTATCAAAGATCAACCAAGAAGATATAGCAATTTTGAACAACACAATATCAGCTATTGAAATTGAAAATGTAATTAAAAACTTACCAACAAAGAAAAGCCCAGGTCCTGATGGATTCACAGCTGAAATCTACAAGAAATTTAGAGAAGATTTGATGCCAGTACTCCTTAAACTCTTCAATGAAATTGAGAAAAAAGCAATCTTCCCTAAATCATTCCTGGAGGCAAGTATTACTCTGATAACAAAACCAGAGAGAGATGCAACCAAAAAAGAGAGCTATAGGCCAATGTCACTAATGAACTTTGACTCAAAGATTCTCAACAAAATACTGGCAAATAGAATGCAGCAAATCATCAAGAAGATTATACATCATGACCAAGTGAGGTTCGTTCCAGGAATGCAGGAATGATTTAACATACACAAATCAATAAATGTAATACATCATATCAACAGAGCCAAAAACAAAAACCACATGGTCATCTCAATAGATGCAGAAAAAGCTTTTGATAAAGTCCAACACATGTTCATGATAAAAACCCTTCAGAAACTCAGAATACACGGCATCTGCCTCAACCTTATTAAGGCAATCTATGACAAACCAACAGCCAACATTATACTACATGGACAAAAACTGAAAGGTTTCAATTTAAAATCAGGAAGATGACAAGGATGTCCACTATCACCACTCCTTTTCAACATAGTTCTGGAAACACTAGCCAGGGCAATCAGACAAGAGAGAGAAATAAAAGGAGTAAAGATAGGAAAGGAAGAAGTTAAATTATCACTATTTGCAGATGACATGATACTTTATATAGAATACCCAAAAAACTCCATTAAAAGACTGCTAGCGGTAATAAACAAGTTCAGCAGTGTAGCTGGATATAAATTCAATGCTCAAAAATCAATTGCATTTGTGTACACAAACAAAAAACTCACTGAGAGAGAAATTATGTAACTATTGCCCTTTAAAATAACATGTAAAAAAATGAAATACTTAGGAATCAACCTAACTAAAGATGTAAAAGACCTGTATGTTGAAAATTATACTATGCTGAAAAAGGAGACTGAAGGGGATATTAGAAAATGGAAGGACATTCCTTGCTCTTGGTTAGGAAGAACCAACATTGTTAAATGGCTATACTCCCAAAACTGTTATACAGATTTAACAGAATCCCAATCAAAATACCATTGACATATCTCACAGATCTAGAGAAAACACTACTAAAATTCATTTGGAAAGAGAAGAAACTTAGAATAGCAAAGGCATTCTAGGCAACAAAAGCAAGGCAGGAGGCATCTCAATTCCTGACTTGAAACAGTACTATGAAGCCACAGTGATAAAATCAGCTTTGTATTGGCAAAGAAATAAACCTGAGGACCAATGGAACAGATTAGAAGATGCAAGCACAGCTACAAAGACACTCAGCTACCTGATATTTGACAAAGGGGCTAAATATGTCCACTGGAAGAAGGATAGTCTCTTTAATAAATGGTGTTGGGAAAATTGGCTCTCTACATGCCAAAAAATGAAACTAGATCCATGCATATCACCATGCACAAAACTAAAGTCTAAGTGGATCAAAGACCTCAATATTAAAACAGAAACATTAAATCTCCTGGAAGACAAGGTAGGTAGAAGTCTTGGAGACATAGGGGTAGGCAGAGAATTCATGAACCAAATGCAAACTGCACGGGAAACACTTCAAAGAATCAACAAATAGGATCTCACATTATTGAAAAGTTTCTGCACTTCAAAGGAAATCACCAACAGAGTGAAAAGAAAACCAACAGAGTGGGAAAATATTTTAACCAGCAACCCCTCAGCCAAAGGACTTGTGTCCAGAATATATAAAGAATTGCAAAACCTCCCAAATTCAAAGACCCTCTCCAAAAATGGGCATCTGAGATGAACACACAGTTCTTAGAGAAAGATACACAAATGGCAAATAAATACATGAATAAATGTTCACCATCACCGGTCATTCGAGAAATGCAAATTAAAACAGCATTGAGATTTCACCTTACTCTGGAAAGAATAGCTGCCATGAAGAAATCAATTGATAACAAATGTTGGTGAGGCTGCGGGGAAAAAGGAATACTGCTCCATTCTTGGTGGGAATGTAGGCTGGTGCAACCGTTATGGAAATCCATATGGAGAATTCTCGGAAAACTAGAATTGGAAGTTCCATTCAATCCAGCTATCCCCCTCCTGGATATTTTCCACAAAGAACTGAAAAGTTCATATCACAGTGATATATGTGCACCCATGTTCATAGCTGCACAATTTGTGATAGCTAAATCCTGGAAACAACCAAGATGCCCATCAACTGCAGAGTGGATGAAAAAGATGTGGCATTTTTATACAATGGAATATTACTCAGGTATAAAAAGGATGATCTTGAGGCCTTCATAGGCAAATGGAGACAACTTGAGACTATCCTCATTAGTGAAATAAATAAGAATCATACTTATAAATATCATATTGTGTCTCTAGTGTAAAAAGTAAATAAGAACTACAAGTGTAATAAAACCAAAATGTGTAATTGCTATTGTAAAAAAGAGAGGAAAAGAAAGTGCTCTAAAGGATATAATTGCATGTATGTTTGATGTGTAAAATAGATGACCATATTGCTGAATTTTTGTTGGATCTTTTAGCAGAACTGTTTGTAGTCTGACTGTTTGAATATTTACCATGTATCCTTTATCTTTGTAACTTGAACAACTACATCCAGGATGACAGCACATAATTTATAAATTACTGATTTCTTAGTGGGGCTTTTTCTCATTCTCCTTTTTCTTTCTTTCTTTCTTTCTTTCTTTCTTTCTTTCTTTCTTTCTTTCAGAATTCTGCATTGTTGCTACCTTTTTTTCTGTTTTGTTTTTTTTTCTTCTCTTTAAATAAAATTTTAAAAATGTATAATTGCTATTGTAAAATAAGAGGAAGTAGGAAGTGCTATAAAAGATATAGCTGCATGTATGTTTAGATGTGTGGGATTGATAACCATATTTCTAGGTTCTTGTTGGATTCTTGAACAGATCTATTTGCACTCTCACTGCTTTAGTGTCTACTTTGTGTGCTTTAATTCTGTAACTTGAATAACTATTTCTAAAAGAACAATATGTAATTTATCAACTAGTGATTTCTTACTATTTATCCTTTTTTCTTGAAATTCTGTAATATTTCTACCTTTTTCCTGTTTTTTTTCTCTTTAAAAAATATGAAAAAATACAATTAGGTGGGATGAAATATGCTTTTGTATTAAAAGTCTAAATGTTACTGAAATATTAATTCTACCCAAACTGACCTACAGATTCAATGCCATCACTCTCAAAATTCCAATAGTTTTTTTTTCTTGTTGTTGTTGCTTTTTGTCAAATAAAATCTACTGTAAAACCTGTGTGGAATCTCAAATGATCTTAAGCAACCAAATTAGTCTTCAAATTACAAAATCAGAAGCCTCACATTCTTATTCCAAAGCATACAAAAACACAGCAGAAATTAAGAGAAGTGCACATACAGATCAAAGGAACACGTACAGAGCAAAGAATAAACCCTTCCATGCAGCCAAATGATTTTCAGCAAGGCTGCGGAGCATGCACAGCTGGGAAATGAGCCTCCTCAGTGAACAGCGCCAGGAAGACAGGTACCCACATGCAGAGGAGTGATTCAGACACCCACAAAATATCTGCACATTCACTCAAAAGGGACAAAACACCTAAAGGTAAGACTCGAAACTTCTCAGCTCATAGAAGAAAATACAGGGTAAAAACTTCAGGACTTTGGATTTGGCAATAATTTCTCTGATAAGACACCAAATGTGCAGGAAACAAAACGTAGGGGATAAGAGAATGCATCAGTCTAAAAAAATCTCTATTAGAAAACCCCAACTGATTTAAAAGGCAATCTGGAATAGAAAGCAATAATTCAAAATTATGAATCCAATAAATAGTTGATATCCAAGACATGCAAATGACTTCTATCAGTCAATAATGACTATGAAAAACCAGATTGATTTAAGCAGATGTTTTCCAGAGAAGAGGAACAAATGGTTCATATGCAGATGAAGCTGCTTCACCTCTCTTATAACCAAAACAAACAAATCTTATGGAGGATGAGCTCTGGCCCTGCCGGCCAGAAGGCCCGCTAAGCAGAGGGCAGGACGGAGACGCTGGTGAGGACACAGGGACGCAGTGCACGGGAGCCTGGCTGTGAAGTGACCCAGCCTGTGGAGACCACAGCAGAGACTGCTACACAGGACAGCGATCCTGTGTCTGTTTATTCAGCCAGAAGACTTCCAGGTAGAACTGCAAAGAGATTCACAGGATTATGCTTAAGAGCCGGAGCTGTGAGCAAGCCGGAGCGGTGAACTGAAGACACGCCTCGTGGGACTGTCCCACATGGTTCAGCACGGCTCAGGTGTACTCAGTGCTATTTTTACCCTAACAACAAAAAGCACCAAAAAAGGCAAACAGCAGTCCCTGTGCAGTGACACCTCGGTTGTCCAACTCAATTTATTCCACACTTGTGTTTAAGCATCGAAGTTTGAAAACTGAACATCCCCTACCGTAAGAAGTAATGAAAAACAAAATATTTGGTTCTGAGGCCTTAAAATTTAACTTATAAATTCATTTATCCAGCACTTTAGCACAAAGTCATCAGCCCTAGATTGTGGAAACACCCCTTATAGCATATAAACACAATAAATGTGACACATTAATTATCAAAATACTGTGAGGAATTTTTAACAAATCTTCGCACAGGTGCTCACCTTGACTTGGAGGCTTCCTGGTGCACTGGCAGCTGAGAGGAATTGGAGGAAGAGGAGGAGAAATGCTGTTTTGGGGGGATGCTCCTTCCATGACGACTGCTGGTGGTGCACTTTGTGGGGGTTTCTCCTCTTACTCTTTCTTCACCTTTTCTCACTAAATATTTGTCTGTGTCTGAGCGCCATTTAGACCAAAGTGTTACCCCTTTGGATCTGAAGCGATATGCAATGCATGACCCATTCTTGATCCACAGGAAGTTTTTTCAAGATGGATTTTAGTTCAACCATCGAGCAGTGTAATAGACGCTAAGCAGATTTTTTTTTTTAAATTTCACTTTTTGAGTAGTGGAAAGTTCAATCTTGGAGCCATTCAATAACCAAGATATCACTGTGCATATGTATAAGAGCAAGAAAGTATAATGTTACAATAATATGGATGAATCGCCACTGCTGAAGAAGGTAACTTAATTGAGGATGAGCAAATCCCAAGATGTGGCTATTGTAAACAATGCTGCTATAAACATGGGTGTGCATGTGTCGCTGTGGTTTGATGCTTCTAACTCTTTCAGGAGGACACCTAGGAGGGAACAGCTGGGTCAAACAGAATTCCACTTTCAGTTTTTTGAGCAAACTCCAGACTGATTTCCTCAGTGGCTAGAGAACGGTTCCTTTTCGCCTTGGCCCTGCCAGCATTTGTTATTATTTGCTTTTTTCAAGGTAGGCATTCTTTCTGGTGATCTCTCAGTGTAGCTTTAATTTGCATTTGTCTGATGGCCAAAATGTGGAGCACTTCTTCATGTATTTATTGACCATTTGTTCTTCTTCTGAGACGTGTCTACCCATTTCGGTTTCCCATTTTTTGTTTGGGTCTTTTATTTTGAGGAGTGTAATTCTTTTTTGAGATCTTTATATGTTTTGGACACTAGTCTTCTGTTGAAGGAGTAGCTTGCAAACATTTTGTCCCGCTCTGTAGGTTTTCTCTTCACTCTGTCAGTTGTTTCCTTTGCTGTGCAGAAAGTTTTTAAGGTGACATGATCCTGCTCTATTCAGAAAGTCCTTGCCTACACCTGTAACTTCAAGAATTGTACCTATTTCATCTTCCAGTAATTTAAGTGTTTCTGTTCTAATATTTAGATCTTTGACCCATGTTTATTTTAGTTTAGTACATGGTGAGATATATGGAAACACTTTGCATGCCCATCAACATCAACAGCTGAAAAGGTGAAAAAAATGTGATACTTATACACAGTGGGATACTACTTTGCCATAAAATAAGACAAACTTAACGCATTCATAGGTAAGTGGATGCAACTTGAGAGTATAACATTAAGAGAACTAAGTCACATACACAAGCTTAAATATTGCATGGTTTCTCTTATGTGAGGAGATATAGATAGATAGAAAGGTAGATGATAGGTAGGTAGATAGATAGATAGATAGATAGATAGATAGATAGATAGATGGAAATAGAATGTAGGTAAGTAGGAAGTAGGAAAAGTTCAAATGATTTAAGTCACCCACTCCACTGTTTCAAAACATTTATACACACACAAATTCATTTCATTTATACTACTAGCTTCTCTTAGTTCATCGAAAAGAAACTTTCGTGCTGTTGCCTATTCATTCCTTTTTTTAAAGGGAGAATCTTTCTGCCTTTGCCTTGCACTCTAATTTGAAGGTAATGATACACAGTGTATTAGATATTCTTGTTAGTTATGATTGCTGTGCTATGAAGTTTTGTTTTAGTTCCATATAAAATTTAAAATATGAAAACTGAAAACCTTGAGAACACCGAGCCCACTGCAGAACACCTGCCCAAGGGAGATCCACAGTGCTCAGCAGTGCGTGGTAAGATACCTGACACTGGCAGTGACCAGGCAGCACACACTCATGGCCAAACGCCACTTCACACCAGCGGTACTGAAGATGCACTGGCTGTGTGGAAAACACTCCTAAGGGGAAGTGTGGAAGGCACGGCTGCCTGAAGAAGAGCTTCTCTGCTCCTCAAACAATTCCGTGAGAAGTGGCCAAGTGAACTGGTTGTTTTATTGCTAGATATGCACCTAATCTGACTGAAAATGCATGCGTGCAAACCTTGTGCACAAATGTTCACATCAGCCTTATTTACCTCATCAAAAGGGAGGTGCAGTCACCATGGATGCTGAGCGATGCTTGGCTGTTTGGACACAGGGTCCACACAGTGGGTTGCTCAGCGACACAAAGGAACTGTGTGTGGCTATCCCATGCTGTCTCAACATGGATATGAAGTCTCGCAGTAGTGAATCCACAGATGAGGGAAGCATGAGACTAAACAGCGGGGCACCTGGGGAAGCCCAGAGCTTACCTGTGCACAGGCAGGGGACACTGGGAGAGGAGCCAGCAGGAGCCTTATGGAGCTTTGAAAGCAGAATAAAAGCCCTGAGCTTTCTGCTGTATGTGGATAAACGCTGCATGTCTCATGCTTCCATAAAATTGTTCCAAAAACCACGCATACCCTATGACTATACTGCGTAAGTACTGGAAGATGGAAATGGAATATAATATGTCAAGCACTCTTCATAAAAGAAAAGAGCCTAGAAACAAAGTATCCACAGACAATCATCTGAAGAAATAAATTCTAGAGCGTTCACAAAAAATGAAATGTTTCAAGGCTGTTAAAGGAGTAAAATTGATGCACGATTGGTAATACTGAAAAAATTCAAACATAATGCACTAAGTTGTTTTGGTGGATTTTCTGCTAATTCTAATGGGCACATCAATTCTAAGTTGTTTTGTATTGGGTAATTATTTTATGACTTGGGGTTGTGTGTTTTCAATCTCTGGTCAGGCCTGGTGTAGTAATTAGAATAATGACAGTTTCATTCTTCGTTCTGCATTTTACTATGTTCCTTTATATACCACTGAGCTTTTGGGTCTGGGACCTGGATTTCTTGGAAATGGGTTCTCTTGGTTCCTACTATTAAAGTGTGTGTGTGTGTATGTGTGTGTTTGTGTGTGGTGCTCAACCTTCTAAGGCTGATTACTGCTGTGCACTGCCCCAGCCCCCTCCAAGCCCAGCCCCCTCCAAGCCCAGCAACCTTTGAGCCCAGCTGTCCCCCCACCCCGGCCCTGGGCACCGCTGTGGTCCTGTGAGCCAGTGCCCTCACTGTCACCTCCCTCTCTCTCCTTTGTCTCTGCATCCCTGCAGTTCCTGTCCTGTGCTCCTCAGGAACCAGTGAGCTGAGCCGGGCTCCTCCCATGCAGCTTTTGTCCCTTGCTCCTCTGACAGGAACCCAAGCTCCTGGCGCTGCCCCCTGGGCTTTCTCTCCTCATCCAGGAGCCGGAGGACCCCTGCCTCAGTTTACAGCCCTGAGCCATGCTGGAAATTCCCCTCAGGCAGGAAGCGGGAGAACCACAGACAGCAACCTTAGCAATGCCTGACGCCAAGGTCCTGCTCCTGAAGGGATTCCTGTTATTCATTGCCTGACACCGGACAAAACATTTTACACATTTTTCTGAATTTTTATTCTTTCAGATGAGGAACAGTGAGGCATCTTCTGTGGTCAAGCTGGGAGCTTTATTCCCCCATGTTTGTGTTAGGAGGGTCCTTCCCTCGCTTGAGCTGCCTCCTCCTAAAGGTCCTGTGGCTCAGCCTCCTTCACGATAGCCACCACACCCAGCCGGAAAGCACTTTCCATCCACCCTAGCACGGCTAGGTGTTACTTACTAATATATCTGACGTCAAAATGTCACCGTAAACATTAAAGTGGCTTTCTTTCAACATACTGAAAAATAGTAAAATGTTACATGGCTGAAAATTCCATCACAAAACAAGATAACCAAAAGAAAAAAGTAAATATAGATAATACCTTACTAGTAAAAAACAAAATAAGATGGCACAAATAAGTTCTGATATGCTATAATTAGTAACTTAATATGTTAATCTTTCATGCAAAAACTGTGATTTCCATACCTGATTTTAAAAAGAAATGCATTTATCTACATGCTGCATATGTGTAAACATAAAGGTACATACATGATCTATAATGTATGAGTACCTATAAATGCCCTTATACTATACATGCTTATATAAACATATCAAGTATGACAAAGTAGGCAATATATTCATTTTGAAAATGATATGCTAAGCAAACATCAAAGACAAAAATATAAGTAAAACTAATGTGTGAACAAAAGTTTTAAGACACAAATGTTTCTTAGCTTTGATTGACCTCATATAATATTGAAACCTGAATTTTCAAGCAAAATATAGAAAATTTAAGATAACTTCATCTATAAGCTATAAACTCAAATATATAAATTGAATTTATAAAACTCAGAAAGCTCACTAGATTGACACCATTCTGCAAAATATTTTCAGTAATAAATGAGGAGCAATGACCTCAGATAAAGTAAAAGAGACTTAGTACTTAAAAGAGAAAATTAAGTGACATTTTTCTAATGCTGTATCTTATTTCCTAATACACACAAAGCATACTTCAAATATATGAGACATGCCAGAAAGCAAGTCTTGACAAATTCTAAATTCTCCTTCTACGCAATCCACAATCTCATACCAAAATAAATCTATTTAGAGACCATGAAACA
Organism: Hydrochoerus hydrochaeris; assembly: GCA_004027455.1. NCBI lineage: Eukaryota > Metazoa > Chordata > Mammalia > Rodentia > Hydrochaeridae > Hydrochoerus > Hydrochoerus hydrochaeris. Next base: position 90,290 of record PVLA01005889.1, read on the forward strand.
GTTTTCAATATTCTGCGTTTGCCATTGAAAAATATTTGTTGCTAATTCACCATGTGTTGAAATTGTAATTACAAAAATAAAGATGTACAAGCTGAGAGATATGGGGATAGATTAATTCTTCTTCACATAAATAAAATAAACCAGATGCAGAATGTTAAATATCACATAATCCTCTAATATGAGAAACCCTCAAAATACATAGTTTAAGAGCGTGATTAAAGGGACACAACAAGAAACAGGGAAGGCGACTTGGTGGGGACGGGGAGGGTGACGGGTGGAGGGAGGGGAGGTGGAGATCACTGCTCTGTGATGTGTGTGTACCGGTTCCCCAAGACAACTGTGACTGTTATATATTGCAAACATGTACCAGTAAAGCATAAAAAATAAGGAAGGGAATGGTCAGGCCTGAAGTGAAATGCTAACCGATTTTCAGCATGTTTCTTGAGGAGCTGGGGACCAGGCCCAAGGCCCACAGAGCTTACAGAACGGAGCTGAGGCTCCAGCTGAGGATGCTTCCAGCCCCCACAGAAAAGATGAAGGCCTTGTCCTTCACATTTAATCCCCAATTTAACGCATGGACATTGGAGCAGTCACAGAGAGTATCAGATGGAGAAAGTAAAATTGATTGAGAATAAGTTTATGACATAAAAAGTGAGGACACAGTGAACATTTCAAAGAAATTTGGATGGAAAATTCTTACAGAATTCAGGGACCTCTGGAAGACTGACAGGTGGTCATGGAAAAGGTAGAGGCAAAAAGAAACAAAACATCAAGGTCAGTGTCATAGAACTTTTTAAAAGACAAAATATGCAGTCTCTCAAGCCAATGCCGGCAAATAGTGGACTTGAACAAGATAAAAATATTTTCAAATGCATTAAATGTTCTGAAATTCACTCAAGAAGAAATAAAAACATTCTAATTGTTTCTAATATAAAGGAACCAAACAAGGTATTGAAATATTTCCACAAATAAAATATTCAGCATAAATAACTACACAGATGAATTATGCTCAAATTAAAAACAATCTCTGATGCTGCGCCCCAGCGAAGGCCCTGGGAATCCCTGCTTTCCCCCGGGTCGGCGCTGCAGGGAAACACGCGGCCTCCGGGTGCTGACGCGGGAGGGGTCGGTCGGGGGGGGGGGCGACCTCACTGGGCCTTCGGGTCCACCTCTGCGGTCCGCACTGGCCAGTGGTCACTTTGGTGCATTTTTCTTTCATGACTGAGTGAGCGACATTGCAGCAGCGGGCGCTCCGGCCTGACCCTCCCGGTGGCCGCTCTCTGGTCAGCGCCGCGCTGGACACGCGGGTACAGCAGGGGACGCCGTGCTCAGGAGTAGGGGCCGCGCTGGGTTTGGTCCTCGCCCGGGGTCGGAAGGGACAGGGGACCACACTGTCTCTGCTGCATGGCTCTTCGCTGAGGGGTTCTCACAGGACATCCCTCAGACACTTAAACCAGGAGATCAGGAGGATGTCAGACAAGAGGGTAACAAAAGAGTTCATGGGAGCCATTCCGGAGGCCGAAGAAGCGGTTGGAGTGGGGGGACTTGGGGTGTCAGGTAACCTAGGCGAGGTGCAGAGCCCGCCCTCTGGTTAGGCGCCCACTCCAAATGCCCTGCCCATGTGTGGCTCGGGTAGGGAAGCACGGGTGAGGACATCCTGTTTATATTTCCTGTTTTCATTCCTATTAGATGTTTCAATTACACAAAGGAAATTAAACTATATTTTAAAATAAAATCAAATCTAAAAGGAAGAAATCCAGCCAAAGGGGCATAGTTACTTAATTACAGACTAATGCTGTATTTATATAGAAGACAGAATTGTGTACCTACAAAATTTGAGCCAGCCTATAACATGTTACCAAAAATTTTGATTGAATTTAGAACTATAAAAATGTAACAATGTATAAAAGCCATCTGATTGTCTACTTGTCAATGAATAATCAGAAATTTAAATTATTAAACAATAGTATTTACAATGCATCAAAAACATAGAACACTTGGGGATTAATCTGAAAAAAATGTGAAAAGTCTCCTACAATGGAATCAATAAAATGTGGTATTTGTGTAAATACAGAATTAATACAATACAATAAAATATCCAGAAAAACACCCTCATTTATAGGAAGCTGAACATGGGTGTATTCCAAAGACAGCTCAGTAAAAAAGAGTAGTACGTGCAGAAATGGTGCTGATTGTACATTTTGGATCTTATTTACTCTTTCAGTTTTGTGGGTTTTTTTACACTAGGGAGACAATATGATATTTACACAAAGATATTGTGAAAATGAAAGGGAAAGAAAGTGCTCAAAAGGAAAGAACCCCTAGGATAGGAAAAAGGAGAAAAGAAGGAAGGGAAAAGATTATATGTGTGCAGGTGTACACACATATATATGTGTATGTACATATACACAAAGTGGAAAACCATACCACTAATCTGTTCTTTCATCAGAAAAAGCACTTTCTGCTTTTGTTGTTTGATTGATCATTTTTATGCCTAACTCTTGTAATCTGAACAACTACTTTGAAGATAATAATATGCAATATTAACTCATTTTTTAAAAATGGTACTGATACACTTAAATTCATATGCAAAAGAAAGAAAGAAAGGAAGAATGAAAGAAAGAAGTGTTGTACCATATAAACCTAACTGAAAATGATCTTGGATCCAAATGTGAAGCCCAAATTACAAAATATGCACAAAAAAATCTTTTATCATTTTTGATTAAGCAAAGGTCTTTTAAATAAGACAATTACAGCCCATACATAAACAAATTGATGCATGGATTTAATCAAAATTAGAACTTCTTAGGACATTATTAAAAGGATAAAATCATAGCATGTATTACAAGAAAATATTTTAAATCATATAACTTTATAATGCATATTTATTTAAAATACATAAGAATTCTTAGGTCTCAAAACTAAGAAAAATACCAATACAGTGAAAAATTAGAAAATATTAAAACACATGTGTACTTCACAAAACAGATATTAATATTAAGAATAAACACATGAAACAATTTTAACACCATTTTTCATGTAAGCAAATGCAAATGGAATTAAAACCAGATACCATCAGCTATTCACTGAAATAACTTAATAAAAGGGGCAGAAAATGACACTTTTTATTGTGGATCTAGATCACCTGAGACACACACTGGTTATGAAAATGTAAAATAGTAAAATGCTTTGGAAAACTCTTTGACAGATTTTAAAATATTAAGCATGCAAGACTGTATTTTGGAGCCTAAATTTCCAAGCATTTACTTAGGAGGAATGAAAGTGTATGCCCATATAAACGTTTGCTCACAACGTAATGGCCATAAGGACTGCATTTGAGATGACCTCTAAATGGAAACAATCCTAATACCAGCACGTGAATGGATAAGTACAATATATTGATGCACTGTAGCCACACAATGAAATACTACCCAGATAAGAAAGAGAATAAACTGTGGGTATGTGTTACGAGTTAGGTGATTCTCAAAATGAGTACACCGAGGAAAAGATCCCTAACCCTGTGTACCCCAAAGACACAGAGTGCAGATTCCAACCCACGTGAAACTCCAGGAAACATAGGTGTACCCAAGGTGACCAAGGGCACCTAAGGGTTGCCTGCAGCAGGGAGCTGCCTCAGAGGGCGAGGAAAGGAGGCACTGCCACGGGAATCCAGAAAGTGTTTCTGATCTTCAAAGTGGGCAAATGTGTTTGTGATCTTCGCTGTGAGGGGATACATGAGAATTTACACTTTGAAACAAATGCCTGTTGTGCACACTGTGTGAATTTATTCATGTCAGTTACACCTACACAAGACGATTACAATATTATTTGTCATTGCAATTTATTAAAATTTTAAAATAGAAAATACTAATTATACATTTCTGAATATCTTGAATATGGAAGCTTCTTTTTAAACTTTGGGAAGGATCTATTTTTGTACTTTGCAAATAGTATTCAAGATGATGATTTTGTTGATGTCATAGAAGCATAGCATCTTTGCAGAGCTGTTTCCTAGCGGGGTCTGACCAGCGTGCGGCATGACACAGGGTTCAATCCGCCCTTCATCCGCCCATCCTTCCAGTTTCCCGCATCCCCTCCCTCACTGGTGAGGAAGTGAAGACAGCGGAGACAGCTCTGCCTCCTGGACAAAGCCTTGAAAGGAAGCTAGGGAGCCGCAGAGACCTGGCCCCGCCATGGCCCTGAAGCTGGTCCTCAGGAGCAGCGGTTGTCCGGGGTGATTTCCAGGCCCCTCAGGAGACCACAGCGCCGCCCCCGCAGGAGAGGCTGCGCTTGGCCCTGCTCAGCGCTCGCCGCACGTCGCTGTTCCTCAGGCTGTAGATGAGCGGGTTCAGCATGGGGATGACGATGGTGTAGAAGACCGACACCACCTTGCCCTGCTCCAAGGAGGACAGGGCGCTGGGCTGCACGTACATGAAGAAGACGGTACCGAAAAACAGGCAGACCCCGGTGAGGTGTGAGGCGCAGGTGGCGAAGGCCTTGATCCGCAGGATCGCGGAGATGATGCAGAGGTAGGAGGCGGAGACCGCCAGGAAGGTGCCCACGATGATGGAGCCGCAGAGACCGAGCAGAACCAGCTGGTTTACGGAGGTGTCCCAGCAGGAGAGGGACAAGAGGGGAAGCATGTCACAGAAGAAGCCGTGGACCCCGTTGGGCCCGCAGAAGGACAGCGTGAAGGTCATGGTGGTCTGGGTGGTGGCGTTGAGCGCCCCGCAGCAGAAGGAGCCCAGCACCAGGCGTGCGTACAGCCGGCGGGACACGCGCGCGGGGTAGAGCAGCGGGCAGCAGATGGCCACGAAGCGGTCGTAGGCCATGGCGGCCAGCAGGAAGGCCTCGGCGGTGCCGAAGAGCGACAGGAAGAAGAACTGAGCCGCGCAGCCCGCAAAGGACACGGTGCCCGGCGGCGCCCACAAGTCCGCCAGCGCCCTGGGCGCGATCGTGGAGGAGTAGCAGGCGTCCAGCAAGGACAGGCTCCGGAGGAAGGCGTGCATCGGAGCGCGGAGGTGCGCGTCCGCGCCGATAAGCAGGACCAGGCCGCAGTTCCCCACCATGGTCACGGTGTACAGGGTCAGAAATACCAGAAACAGCGCAGTCCGTGTGCCCGGGCCCCTCCGAATCCGAGTAGGACGAACTCGGAGACGCGCGTGAGGTTCGCCACGGAGCAGCTGCAGTCAGAGGCGGAGCAGCAGAGAACCCGCCAGCCAGGGGTAATTCAGAGCCCGCACTGCGTTCAGCAAGGAGCTGGATCCCCTTAACTAAAGCCGAGCTCTCTGCCTGGCCTTGGACTCTGCTCCTGGGCTTGGTGCCCGCGTCCTGCTCTGCTGAATCCCAGGAGCCTTGGGAAGGAGAAAGGCGCTGCTGCAGGAGACCCAAGGAGGGATGCGAGCAGGGAGCACCCAGGGTTCTGCACCGTGAACGCATCCACGGGGCACCCAGCTCAGCTCTCTGATGTGTTCTGTGCCATCCCCTTTGCCACGGCCCCTGGTTCAAATATATTTAGAAAAGCTTCACAGCACAGAGACAGTGGCCGGCACAGTAGCTCCGTTGTGAAGCACTTGCCTGACACGCACGAGGCCTGGGTTCAACACCAAGCACTAAGGATATGGGGGGGGGGACACAAAGTTAGACACAAAGACCCCTGAGCCAGAACTCCCGAGGTCGCTGAGTTAGTTCTGCCTGTCAGGGATCTACATTTCCCATCTGCATTCTGCAGAGAGGGGCCATGTTGGATGTGCACAAGTCCCGCGCTCACTGGTGTACTAGTCTCCTGTTACTGCTGTCACAACCTGCCCGAGACTGCAGGCTTGAAGCAGTAACGACTGTACAGCTTCAGAGCCCCTCAAAGCCTCAGCTGCCCCTGTCCTTTCAGAGCTGTTACAGGGAATCAGTTTCCTTTCCCAGCTCTGAACACCCCAACATCTCTTGCCCTTTGCCTCTGCTGTTCTTAAAGCTCTGCTTTTGGCCTAGAATCTAATGTTCCTGACCCTCCCACCTCTTCCTGTACCTCGGTCCTGCAGGTGAACCGAGATCATTAATGGCTGCATTTGTCACTCAGCTCCGCAAATCCCTCTCCCCATTCCAGGCAGCACAGTAAGACTCCACGGTGAACACACGGGCACTGGTGCTGAGGCGGTAGCCACTCTGCTGTGGGATTTATTTTATTTTATTTTATTATTTTTTAATTTATTTTTGGTGCCGGGGATTGAACTCACCACTGTGCGCTTGCGAGGCAGGCATTTATGCTGCTGAGCTAAATCCCCAGCCCTATTGGATATATTTTAAACAAACTGATGACATTGTGGTTAAACCAGAAGGGAGAAAGCATTCAACAAGGCATGATTCTTAAAATACAAATCAGACCGGTTAGCTGACTTCCAAAGAGCGATGAGAGTCCCTGTGTTTTCTCAATGGCGCTCACTTTCCTGGAGGCTCCATGCTACAGAATCTCAAGAAAGGAAGAAAACCAGAGCAACAACCAAGCAAAATTCTGTATCTGAATTTTTAAGGCATTTGAGGACTCTATATCCACCAAACCAGAGATTATAATTTCAAATCCTTTCAAGATAAGTGTTTATGGCTGTTCTGTAACAGACTGACACAGACTACAGAAGATCACAATCCAGACTTTAAGAGAAATAGCTAAAATTCCTTAGACCATCTTTAGAAATATTCCCAGCAGCTTTATTTTTCTAAACACTGTCAAAGCCCCAGTGCCACTGTCAGCAGTAGTGATAGAGTCTTGCGTAGAGCATGGACTCTTCACTGTGTTCTCCTGCTGGGTTGGGTTTCTCCAGGGTCTGTGCTTTTGCTCCCAAATTGACACCTCAAACTCACAATGATCCTCCTGCCTCAGCCTCCCAAGTGCTGGCATTACTGGTGTGTGCCACCACTACACCCAGCAGTTACTTTGCTTTTAATCTAAGCACTCAGGTCTAGGTAGCATTGCTGTGTGCTATTGCATTCTAGCTTTATTTTGTTTGTTTGCTTTGCTGGATTAGTGTTCTCTGTTGCAAGATATTCACTGCACTTGTTAGAATGTTACTATTTTCAGATAATGCCATACGAGACCAAGTAATCAAGCATGGAACCTAATTCTGAGTAGGTTGCTAGTGAGGTTTGTGGTAGGAAATACACGTGTAAAATGTTCTTACACAGAAGCCTTAAAATAGATGGCAGTTAAGATCCCTTTGCTGTTAATAATTTTAGACCTTCCTGGTGTTCATTATTCTATCTTTTCCTTCTACCTGTGGGAAACAGAGGAAAAATCTGATTTAATCCTCTCTGTGGTGTCACAATCTTTAGTCTCTGAATAAAAATCACAAGACACTGCAGACTCTTGAATCAAAGGAAAATTGAGGTGTGATGCTGTGAAAATGAGAAATTTGACTCCAAACTCCATTCCATAGTGTCCAGTAATTAGATAAGGAAACAAAGTACTTCTTAATCCTACTTCTTAATCTTATTTTTTCTTAAAAGTAAAATTGAAGACTTTTTGTTTTGTGAGTCAGTTTTGTTATAAATTTACATCAATGACCTACAATTTAAAAGTGCAAAGCCTTGATTTGTTTATTGTCAAATTGGTGCTGTGGAAATGTGTGGAAGAAACTTCAGGGAATGAGACCCTGTTGTGCTTCACAGCGGGGACCCCGGGCCAGAAGCCCGAGATTCAAACCTTTTCTAGCCGGGCTTCCTTGGGCAAAACTCCGCTTCCTTCCCTGTCTCACTGTCCCACCTGTCAGGTGCAGGACTGGGAGAGCGGGCTTCGCTGTGAGGTCTGAGTACCTCTGCTCATTCCTCACATAAGTAAAGCACAGCATCAGTGCTGTCACCATTAATTCCAATATTTTTAAAGTCGATTTTTGCCCAATGCAATTTTAATCAGTCTGTCATTTTCATGAATTACCTGGAGTTCTTTAGCCAATTACGATTTTCTTCAGCTTCTCTAGAATGTACATCAATTTAGTCAGAAGCTCGCAGGGTTGGAGGTGGCACACATTCTCAGTGAAGTCAGCTCACCTGCATGTCCTGTGTCCTCCCTTCCCTTTGGAGCCAACACTCAGCCCCATCAGCCCTGCAGAGAGTGATGTTCACATCGCACTGAGTTCTATTGGCAAGACTGAGGGTCATAGGTTCTCTGAGCACTGGTCATTTGAGATTCACTCCCGAGGCCCTGCGTTCACAGGAGGAGATTCGCTGGCTCCTGTACTTCGACTGGCAAGGAGACAGAAGGAAGTATCGGGTAAGGGTCTGGGAGCAAAAGAAAGCAGAGTTCACAGCCATGCTGCCCACAGTTTAAAGCTCTGCCACGCGGGTGAGTCTCCAGGGTGCCAGTCTTCAGGGAATTTCCTCTGCCTTCGTCCAGACTCATGGTCCCTGGTGTAGCGCAGCAGGAACACACGTGAGCCAGACGTGGCCAGGATGGGTCAGGCCTTGAGCTCTCTGCAACCTGATCAACCCAAGGACAGATAGGATCCTAGATATTTTTGAGACATTTTGTGTTATGCTTTTGTTAAACTGAAATAAGGAAGAAGGAATGGAAAGGACTTAAATTTACAATCCAAACAGCTTATAACTGCTATTAAGAGGCCGTATATTAATTCAGTCAGTGTATATAGGAAGTCTGTGAAGTATTCTGCACATCATGTTTCCAGATTATATCGAGGAAAAGGAAAGTATTTAGACACTAAGAGATCGGTATCTAAGTGAACCCTGTGAGATTTAGCAACTTAGCACAGCACTGTCTCAAGGTGAAACACAAACAAGAGGATACACTAGAAAGGGGCAGGGAATGCAGGCAGAAGCCTGGGTCCACTCCTCACCACTGCAGTAAAGAGGAACAAGATAGGAAGAAAGGGAGATGGAAGGAGGGAAGCGAGGGAGAAAAGATAGGAAGGAAGGAAGAGGAGGGGGATGAGGGGCCTTAGGGGGCACGGGGTGGGTTTAGATTGGGATAAAATGAGAACTAATCTTGCAGACCTTGCATTTTGACCTCATATTTTCTGAAGTCTTATAAAGTGATTCAGTTTCTATGTAGGCACAAAAGAAGGTTTAAATTCTAAAATGAATTTTGAGGAACTTGATAACAAGGAACTGTTTTTCTAAAAGTCTGGTGTTATGGTTCTAAAAATATAGCTGATGGATAGCACCCTGGTGACCTGTGAAGTGACACAGTGCACACTGTAGATGGCACGCGAGTGAATGACAAGGAAAATAAACACCCCTGTCTGCTGCTAGGAGTGACTGAGAACCAAAATGAAGACAAAGCTTCAAATAAACACAGCAAGGGATGCTTCGTGATGCCAGCAAGGAGAGACTCCATGGGAGTTCTACAGAAAGAGCCCATGGACTGTGAAAGCCTCGGAGCACAGAACTGACCTGTGCTCAGAAGACACGTGTTTCAGTGGCCACATTAGAGGGAAGAATAAGCAAACTGGTTCCAGTGGCGCATCACACTTTTCTTAACCAGGAGTAAGACGTGAGTTGCTTCTGTGTGAACACGTGGAGTAACATGTGTAAAACCGTCATGTCACGTAACCCCGCATGGTTCAAAGCGTGTTCCTAAACTGTGTCGCTGTGTGTGCCTGGGGTCATTCAGTAGCCGCTGTGGCGTCATAAACCAGGATTGGCTCAGTGAGTCCAGCTTCTCGTTAAAAATGTTCTTCAGGCTCAGTTGCCAAACTTCTGCCTAGTAAACAAACCATGTGGTCACACTGTGGCTTGTGCTTGGTTACAGTGAATTCAATCAAATTTATTTGAGAGCAAATTTATTTGAGAAGCCGGACAGCAGAGACAATACAAGGAGATATATGTGTGTCTATGGACATTTCCATGTGATTGTAGGGTTATCCACACACTATATATATATGTAGTGTGCTTGCATATATAAGTATCGTGAACAGAAATATGCAAACACACCTATGCATAGAATATACACGGAGTCCGTCAAAAAATGTATACCCACCTCAGGAAAAGAAAAACAGTGGGCTGTTTCCTCACAGATGGGGACCCTAGAGGGTGTGGTACAGCACAGAAACCCCCTGCACTCCCACCCTTAGAGAGAACACTGAAAATGGGTGTGCAGTGACCTCAGTCAGCAAGGTCACCCCAGCAGCACTTCCAGCCCTAATGAATGCCTAGGAGCTGAGGGTCCCCACTCTGAACCTCCGTCTGTCCTATGCAGCCCAGGTCTCTGCCTAGTGAGGGTAGAGGAGAGGCCCGCCTGTGCCTGGGGCCTGCACATGGGCCTTCCGTTCTCACCAGGTGAACATCTGGCAGGCCTGGCCTGGACTCAGGTGGACTCCACACTAGCGTCCATGCTCTGCTCTCCTCCTTTGCTTGGCAGAGGGCAGCCCTGAACTCCTATCAGCTCACCGAATCTGCCATGGTTTATTAATTTTATGAATGATTCTTTTTCAGCAATGAAGCCCTGTGTTTGTGTTCAAATCAATCTTCTCATTCACTTATTCCCAGATGTGCTACTTATCTATATTTTTGAGAAAAGGTTCATGTCTAACAATTAGGAAAATATTAGTTTGTCAGGTATAAGTATTAACCTGTACAAAGGTTAAATTTGTCTCACTTTATTCGATTTTATAAACATCCACCTTTACCTGTAGCCTATGAACCCGTCATTACCACAATGACCCAAGTATTTTTCTGTCCATGCTTCTTTCCCAAACTCCTATCTGCTTTGGTAATTATTAATAAAAACTCATGCATATTCAATATTAAGTTTGTGCAGAAACTTTTATTTGGAAATTAAAATGTTATAAAACATTAATGATATATCAAATTCCAATTTTAGGAAAAATTTTGTTCGGTAAAGCACTAATAGTTAAAATTTGAAGAAAAATTAATACATGTATTAAGAAAATACAAATCATATCAACACACTGAATTATTTAACAGACATTTTTAATGTTTGTCATACTACAAAAAGCCACCTTGACCAATAGGAAAACACCACACAGGTGACAGATGGGGACTTCAGTATGCTTGTTTGCTACTAGTTAGACACCAAAGGGACCCCCCCCAACTCTCACACAGGTGTCTGGGGTAACCGGAGCTGTTGACCAACACACAGGTGCCCCCTTGTTTAGTCAGGAAAGGCCACATTGGTGTCACAGCCTTGTCACTTTAGAGCCCGCAGACCTAAAACATTTTGCACTGTCTGTGAAGAAATAAATGTGACCTTTCCAGGGACAGGAGCTAGGGATGAACCAGGGCCTCATGCATGCTGGGCAAGAGCTCTACCACTAAGCCAGTTCTCCAGCACCCTTCCTTCCTTCCTTCCTTCCTTCCTTCCTTCCTTCCTTCCTTCCTTCCTTCCTTCCTTTCTTCCTCCCTCCTTCCCTCCCTCCATCCCTTTTCTTTCTTTCTTTCTTTCTTTCTTTCTTTCTTTCTTTCTTTCTTTCTTTCTTTCTTTTTTTCTTTCTTCCTTTCTTCCTTTCCTTCTCATTTTTCCAAGATAGTGACTCACTAAGTGTCTAGGCTGACCTCAAACTTGTGACTCATCTGCCTCAGCCTCCTATCTGCTGATTCTCAGTATTGTTTCCTGTGCAGCCAAGGCTCTGTTAGAAAATCCTTGCTACAACTTCAAAAGTTTTACCTATTTTACCTTCCAGCAGTTTAAGTGTTTCTGTTTTAACATTTAGTGGTTTAATCCAGTTTATTTTTAGTACATGGTGAGAAATGTGGATCTAGCTTCAGTCTTCTGCATATGGAAAGTTAGCTCTTAAAGAGGCTGTCTTTCCTCCACGGTATGTTTTTGGTGCTTTGTCAAAGATCAAACAGCTGAACATACCCGCAGTTGTTTCTGTATCCTCTATTCTGTTCCGCTTCTCCTCATGTTTGTTTTTGTGTCAGTGCCATACTGTTTTTATCACAGTTGCTTTACAATATAACTTCTAGCCCAGGATTGTGATGCCTCTTGGTTTGGTCTTGTTAATCAGAATTTCTTTTGCTATTCTGAGTCTCATGTGGTTCCATATGAATTTTCAGATTGTGTTTTCTAGTTCTGTGAAGAACACTGTTGGTATTTTAATTGGGATTGCATTAAATCTTTACATAAATCAATTTAAATCAATTTTGTAAGTATGGTCAGTTTGAAAACATTAGCTTTACCTATCCAGTAACACTGGATATCTACATTTTGGGGTGGGGGTGTTTCCTTTTTCAGAGTACTATAGTTTTCCTTGTAGACATCTTTCACTTTCTTAAGTTAATTTCTAAAGATTTCACTTTTCTTGGTGCTGTTGTGAACACTATTTTTTCCCAAATTTCTTTCTCTATGGGTGCATTATTAGGTACAGGAAGGCTATTGAGTTTTGTGCAATGATTATGTACCTGCTATATCTCAGAATTCAGTTGTTACTTCTAAGAGTCTAAGAGACTCTTTGAGTCCTCTATGTAGAGGGTCACTCATCATCAAATAATGCTACTTTAACGTCTACCTTTCTTAGACATACTCCTTTTATTGCTTTCCTTTGCCTAATTTCTCTGGTTGATGTTTCTAGAACTATGTTGAACAGTAGTGGCCACAGTGGAAAGACTTGTCCTGTTCCTAATTGTAAAGGGGAAGCTTTCAGTTCTCCCCCACTTAATATGATGTTGGCAGTAGCTTGGTCATAAATGGCTTCTGTCATTTTGAGATAAGGTCCTTCTGTGCTGACTTTATTCAGGGTTTTATTCATGAAAGGAGATTGGATTTTGCCAAAGGTGTTTTCTCTGTCTACTGAGATGATTGTGCAGTTTTTTCCCCTTTTGCTCTTACACGATGGATTGTATTTACCAATTCACCTATGTGGAACCATTCTTGCATCCCTGGGATGAAGCTTACTATGTCATGATGCAGAATCTTCTTGAGGATTCATTGCATTCTGGTTGCCTGCATCATGCTAAGCATTTTTGATCTATATTTATTAAAGAGATTGGTCTATGGTTCTGTTTTTGGTTGACTCCTTGTCTGATTTTGGAATAGGGTAATGGAGGGTGCCAGGAGTGACTCTGAGAGTACTCCTTCCCTTTGGATTTTATTAAAGAGCATGAGGAATACTGGAGCTATATTTTCCCTGAAGTTTGCATAAAATTTGGCAGTGAATTCATCTAAACCTGGGTTTTCTAAGTTGGTAGGTTTTTCTTTTTATGACTGTTTCAGTTCCAATGCCTGTTATTGAATTATGCAAGGATTTTATATCTTCTTGGTTCAGTTTTTGTAACTCATATGTATCTAGAAATCTAACCATATCTTCTGACTTCTCCAACTTATTACAAAGTACTTACTAATTATCTTTTTTATTTTGATTGTGTCCATTGTGATTTCACCTTTTTCACTTCTAATTATATTGATTTGGATTTTTCTTTTCTTTTTCAATTAGACTGGCTAAAGATTTGTCTATTTTGTCTAGTTTTTCAAGAACTTACGCTATAATTCATTGATTCTTCATAATTTTTTTGTTTCAGTTTTATTGATTTTTGCTCTGACCCTTAAAATTTTCCTTCCTCGTACTAGTTTTGGTTTTGGATTTTTCTTGTTCGTACTAAAACTCAAGATGCATCATTAGATTATTTACTTGGCCTCAGTCTGTTTTTGTGATTTCAGCATTCATGGCTATAAACTTCCCTCTTGGGACTGTTTCAGTATCTCCCATAAATTCTGTTACTGGCATTATTGTCTGTTACTAGCAAATTTTACTGGGATTATTGTTAATTCTAGAAGCTGTCTTATTTCCTCCTCTTTCTTCTGTAATCCCCTATTTGAGTATACTTATTTTTTAGATACTATACATTTGCATAATTTCTGTTTTTTCTTTTGTCTTGATTACTAGCTTCACTGTGCAATGATATGATAATGAATATGGCATAATTTCAGTTTTTTTTCCATTTACTTAAGCATGATTTACTGCCTGGAACATGTTCTGTTCTGGAGAAAGTTCCTTGCCAAGTATTCTGTTGTTGTTGGGTGGGAAAATCTATAGAATTCTATTAAGTCCATTTGTTTGAAGGTTTGGTTCAACTCTTATTTTTTGGTTAATTTTTCATCTGTTTTATCTGTCTCTTTATGATATGGGCTGCCATATTCCCTGAATACTATTATGTCTTTCTCTGGTACCTATGTTCAGTAGCAGTTGTTTCATGAAGCTGGCTGTAGTGCTATTCAGTGCATGTCTGTTGGGTTGTCCCCTTAACCGTATGTAGTGATATTTTTGCTTCTTTTGATCAATTTTAGTTTGAGGTCCACTGCACCCAAATATAGAATAGTTACACCTCTTTTCCATGTTCCCATTGCATAGAATATTGTACCCCATCCTCTGATTTTTAGACAATGGGTTTCTTTTTTGGGAGATGGCCACATCAGAGTGGTTTGCCATTCCTCCCACTTGCCTGCCTGTGGACAGTCTGGACTGTGGGCCCTGATTCTGGAGAGTCCAGGTAATGTTCCTAGATGCCCAGCTGGCATGCACATGAGTGGCAGCAGATTTGCTCTAAATGCCTTGGAGTGAGGGAACAAGAACCGATTTGTGGAGAGCCAAGCTCATTACCAGGTTCTGAGCTGGGGGTGATACTCACTTGTGTTTCCTCCAGCCATGGGAGGGATCAATGACTGCCTGTTTGGTAAAATGTCTCTAGGACATTGTCCAACACTACAGGTTTGAAACCCCACATGTGTGGCCTTTTACCCTGTGAAGATGTTTAGAACACAAAGACCAAAGTGCTGAAAATGGAAAGTGAGAATTTGACTTAACAACTGAGTTTTCTTCTAAGTTTCATCAGAGGAAAGATTCCAATCCACGTTCCATATTCTTTTTCTGTTTGTGTGAAAATGTAAACAAAATGTCTAGCTTCAAAAGGCTCATGGATATCTTTAGAACAATGAGAAATCTGCTGTCCTGGGTGTATATCAGAAATCTTTACCAGAACCGGAAGCAAGTAGGGATGGAGATTTTTACCATGTCTCCTGTGGCTTCCTGTTTGGCCCATGGAAAAGTCAGGTACTGCTGGGAGCACGAGTGGGTAACCAGAGCTTGGCTCCATGCACAGCAGATGCTACAAATCCAGTGCTTGAGCAAACTATTGCAGCCCTCTCAGCTGGTAAGCAGCTTTCCTTCTGCAACTGTTTTCCCCCAGTGTTGCTAATGAATACTAGAAGTAGATATTTTCAGCTGAGGTCAGCAACATATCCTCAGTGTCCTACCTTAAGATGATATCATCGTTAAAGTCCTGTATCAGAATTTATTCATTAGCGATCTTAATTAGCTGTCTTGTCTATAATATAATACATTGGTCAGTCTTACTGGTGAAGGACTATCAGGAAACACTAGGCAGACATGGTTCCTCCTGGTAAGACATGTGTGAGTCAGAGGATGACAATGTGACATGATTTAGGACGGCTGACTCAGTGAAACTTACTTGTGTCCAGCGCCATGGGATGCGTCACCATCCTCTCGGGCTGCAGGGAGATTTCTTGGACCTGGTCTGTCCCACAGTCAAGTCAGAGCCCATGAAATGGAATTCCAGGCAGCACACAGCCTTTCCTGGCTGCACTTCTCCAGCGCCCTTGGCAACAGAACCGACGCCTGCTGGTGTCACATGGGAGCCCGAGCTCCCCGACTCTGGTCACCTGGGCCAGGCCCCAGGCTGGAAGCCCAGGAAGCACGGGTCAGCAGAGGTGCTGTCCGGGAGGTGCTGCGGGCTGGGCATGGGCACAGGGCCCATGGACTCTGTGGATGATCATCACAGTGGAGAAAGTTGGCACCTCTAATTTAGTGCCACTACATCGAAGACTAAAACCAGAGCCAGAGCCATGGGACCCACCCGCAGCCCTGGCGCACATTGTCGGCACCAACTACCCAAACTCACCACATGCGCAGAGCAGTATCACCAAGTGCAAATCCCGGAGATGCGGGAGCCACCGGCCTGAAGGCTCAGCGTGAACCCGCGCAGCCCAGAGAGACCAGGGATGCCCTCCCTTCCTCGTGCCTGAGGCCTCCCCTCCCATTACCCACTGTGTGGGGGAGAAGGCTCGGGGCTGTCCACCAAGGCTGTCCCACGGGTGGACACCGCAGGGCCGGCGGTGCCCTGCCAGGACGAGCATGCTGGACAGCGCGGAGGACAAAGCCCCCAGCTGACCGGAGAGCTGGGAACTAGGGGAGGTGGCAGAGCAGAGGAGTCATCATTTATATACCCAGGGCTGTGCCGGTGAGGGCCCAGCGTCCTAGAGAAGCAGCAGCCTCCCCGGGACAGTCTCCATGGGCAGACGCCGCTGCGTGCTGAGGGTGACCGTGTCCAGTGTGGGCTCACCCCAGCCGGACCTCAGCCACAGGGGCGGAACAGTGGGAGGCCCGTCCCGTTAGCCCAGGTGGCATCGCCTCTGTCAGAGGGGCCCAGGGATCAAACTGGAGAACTAGGCAGCGGGTTACCAGTGTCCTGGGGTGAGAGAACAATGTGAACCCTCAGTAACGCGTCCCGTCTGTTTAATTTTCACCCAGGCATGCGCAGGTACAACAAAATCCAACACTGGGTGACTGAGGGGTGAAGCCCTCTGCGCCCATGTGAGCCCGCAGTGTGTTTCCTACTCAAACATCGACCCTGCGCATGTTTGAGTGACTGCAGACCCCTGCGTCACTGTGATAGGTGCCAGCCACGGGGAGCAGCATGTGACCTGGGCCACCTGGTATGTGGATGATTTAGTGTCCCCTTTGCCCTATAAGTGCCAACCATCCATTGCACACTTTGCTTATGCTCACACCTTCATGCTCTGTAACTATTTCCTTAAACTCATCAAAGTGACTGCAACAGATATTTTTTAAATATCTTTGATATGACCAAACACATTCACAATTAAATTAATAATTTAAATTAATAATTTAAAATTATTTTTAAAATTAAGATTTCAGGTACTCTCAAAAACAATTAACCCCAAACTACTGAGTCTGATGATTTTAACAGAAAACTTGAGAATGTTGAAGATTTTCACTTGGCAGTCATGGCTTTTCTTTGGATTAGAGAAGTATAATATGGATTTTTAAAACATTTTATTTTTTCTGAAATCAGTTGTGGATTTTAAAAATAAAGCAACCTTTTTTTTCCATGTAAAATTGGTGAATCCTTTGTGTAATAACAAGTCGGTTTAGGAAGGGTAAAGAGCTTTTTCATCAATTCGATCTCTGATTATGGCTTAAAGTATCTGAAAGCAACATTTTCCTGAGTTAAATGTTTACATTAATTAAACCCCTCAGAAAACACCTGATATATTCTCTTTGCAGACTGCTCAGTGCCCTCACTGACTGTGATTACAGCCATCAGCATTAATTACTTAATGATGTTAAACGCTGTTTAATGGAAAGGTGAGTGGATTAGGTTTTGTGACTTATGCTAAAGTGAGACATTAAATGACCCCACAGAAGCCTTGGCCTCCTGGGCAGTTTCCCCAGCGTTGCTAATGTGGTCTCGGGAGTGATGACGCCCATATGGCCTCCGGGAAGAAACACGTGGTCCACCGTCCTTCCCCAGCCATTAGCTGGGGCTGCGGAGAAGGCCACACACCCACACACACAGCTTGTTCCTCACGACTGTTGGTCTCTCCCAGCAAAGCCTGCAGCTCTGGCCGGAACAGTTTAACCTCTGCTCCTGGAGGTCCTGATGCAGGGCAGGCTTGGGAGGCTGTGGTGCCGTCACCGAGGTGGTCTAACCCCTCTCTCTGGCTCCCTGGCGCTCTGTGCCCTGCCTGTGCACTCGTGTCCAGTGGAAGGGGACACAGCGCTCTGGGTGACCGCCCCCTTCACAGACCCTAGTGCTCCTTCTCTGAAGACATAGGCTTTCCTGCCCGGATCCCCATCCCCTCTGCCAGGAAAGGAAGGCGCTCATCCCAAACCACAGACTCCTGTGAAGTTTCTGTACACTGTCCTTCCTGTGGCTGACACTCCTGCTGGCCGCACTGCACCTATGAGGGATCCTCCAGCAGGCAGCGGCATCCACCTTCCTGCTTGGGGTAAGGAGCCAGGCGGCCTTAGGCGACCTGCAGGCAGAAGACCTCTGGGGCATCGCCAGCCTGAGGCAGGTCAGGACCCTGTGCTTATTTGGACGGCACAAAGGACGGGTTACAGCTCTGGGGCTCAGGGATATAAGTAAAGTGGGGAGCAGTGAAACTGGGCCTGACTGGAAAGTGAGACGCTTTGCTGAGTGGTGTTGAGGTGAGCAGGCTTCACCTTAGAACAGCGGGGCAGGATGGAGGAAGCGCAGCTCGGAGTCCAGAGACACACCAGTTTGTCTGAGTTTTAGACAGTGGAAACTCCAGACAGGACCCTGGTTCTGAAAACCCACACACAGGCCAGTGCTATTGCACTCTGTCCGCACACACCCACAGCACTCACTTAGAACACGCAGAGCTTTCTCTTCAGGCTGACCTGGGGTTTTCACGGTTAGCAGAGGCAGCCACTGGGCATTAGGGGACATTTGCTGTTGCTTCCACCGCAGAATATCCCCTCTGGCACTCAAAGCATCATTGCTTTCCTCCATCAGGAGGCTCTGGACAGGGACAGCTCCTGCCCACACAGGGCCGGAGCCAGTCACTATGTCATGAACTGATTTTGTTTATTGCTCTTTGTGACCCAATTTGGACACTTCGAGAGGCAGGGGCTGAAGGCGGGTGCACTGTCACTGTGGTTGGAGGTCAGATGGCAGCGGGCAGGCTGTACCCACAGCACAGGGTCATCCCCTGAGCCACCCACCCCACCTCATCCTACACACACACACACACACACCCATGAGCTGAGAAGGCCGGCAGCTCCTGAGCCCTGCAGCTGGGTCATTGACATCAGCGTCCTTCTTGTGAGGATCTTTCTTTTACTAGCTCATGGTCCCCTCAACTCCTCCTCAGCACAGTGCTGTTAGAGGAAATCAAACAATTATGTCTCCTGTGCTCTTGTGGAGTTGGGATCATAGGATGTTGGGGTGCAGCAGCTGTCCCTCGGGTCTAGGCATCAGCAGTGGATATCAAATTTGTGCTAATGGCTTGGGGTGAACCCCAAACCCACCTCACCGTGCATGTGAGAAGCCAGGAGCACAGAGCTAATACAGACTCCAGGAGGACCTGCAAGAGCTTAGAAACAGTATGGAGACAGTCTCAGGGCCAGGGGCAGCGTGGGGGGCTCTCCCGGCAGAGGTGAGAGCCCCCAGCGAGGCTCTGACCACCATCGAGGTCTGGTCTGTCTCAGGGCAGGGTCATGAGTGTGAGGTGGTAGCACCCAGTGAGCGCAGCCCTGGGGTGCATTGGCCAGGGGACCCTGTGTGCTCAGCCTTATCCCTCTCAGTGGACCTGAGCCTCATCTCTGCCCTGGCCCGCTCCTTTCCACTCAGACCACAGCGCACACGTCAGGCCACACACATGCTGCTGCATCCTTCCCGTGCCCACATGAGCCTGCAGGGTGTTTCCTACGAACTCATCTATGGTGCACATGTTTGAGTGAGAGCAGACCCCTGCGTCACTGTGATGTGATGGGCAGTGGCCACAGGGAGCATCGTGTGACTGTGACCTAGTCCACCTGGTATGTGAACCATTTAGTGTTCCCACTCTGTCTGCCCCATAAATGCCAAGGATTCATTGCACAGCTTTGCTTATGCTCACACCTTCATGCTGTGTAACTATTTCCTTAAACATCAAAGGGACTACAATGTAGACGTTTTTCAAGTATCTCTGATATTACCCAACACTTTCACAAAAATCGTTTGAATTCAGTCTTCCTCAACTGTATAGTGTTTCCTCACAGTTAACAACTTAAATACAGTTCCTTAAGCATGATTTTGTCTGCTGCAAATCACATGTCTTTAGTCAAGAGATTCAAACACTGTATACAAGTTTTCATTTGAAAAGTGATTATTTCTTGAACTTAAGTTTTTGAGCCACTTTGTCTAAAGAGTGTGCATTTAAACATATTTAAATCTACGTTGCAGGTTTGTTGTCTCTGTACCCAGATGTGAATTCTTAGCTTGCCCATGTGCAGCCCCACACATACATGTGGTGGTCTCCCATGTGGGGCTGTTAGGTGATGTGTTTCATTCTGGCCTCTTCGGTCTCCTTGCCCTCTGCAGCTCACGCGCTGCCATGGAGACTGCATCCCGTGCTAACCCAGCCCACCCGACACAGAACAGTTACTCCTCCAGAAACATGTCAAATTTTTCAGGAAAAATGTCCTTTTTTTTTTTTTAGCTTTATAAGCTTTCCCCAAATGTAGTAAAGTGTCGTTATTTTATCTTTTTAGTTGATATTGTGCAGCAGTATCCTGTTGACACTTTGCTGACATTGTGACAATTGTTTTTTGACATGCTGCAGTGACTCCGGAGTTGCCCTGCAGGTGATGTGGCCCGCTGAGCCCTGGGTACTGAAAGAGCTAGGGCTGGGGGAGGTGCGGAGGGCCAGGGCTCAGAGCCAGGTCACCATGCTCAGGACTTTCCTCGTCAGGCCGGAAGCTGAAGCAGCTCTGACCCAGGTTAAGAGAACGTATCTTCAGGTGCAGCGTGTCTGACATGATGCTCTGGGGGACTCACAGCAGTCATTTAGGGAAGATTTATATGAATCTTATAAGTGATACTGATCTGCAGATATGAGAGGGTATTGCATTTTGGAGACTCCACAGGTTTATAAAATAACTGAGAATTAATTCCATCTTTCTTAATACTGAAACAACTTTCTAATTTTCTCTTTCACATTTGTTTTTTAGAAAATGCTTTCTGAAGTAGAGATTTTCAGCAAGCACAGTTCTATTAAAATTTTCCAATTTTTTCCAAATTCAGAAGTGTTATTTAGTATTTCTTAGCAATTGGTGTATGTACTTGTTACATGTATTTATAACCTGCATATGATGTCCATGGATACATACATAGTGTATGTGTGCATATATGCATAATACACACACATGTGCGTGCATATATTAACACATGTATGTGCTGTATACATACATATTAAATCCACTCTTGGACTTTCCAGCTGTGCTAACGTGAAGTGGAGAGAAAACACTGTGCCTATTTTGCTGTTCTCCGTGCTGGTCCCATTTCTTCAGTGCTATTTTCTATCACTTTTTCTGACTCTGGTTACCATGAACAGAGCTGGACTCAGTTTCCCAGCCAGCCTCTTGCGATTTCTCCTGTGCACAGGAAAGTCCTCTTGTCAAGGCAGCAGGAGTGAGCACTTGTCCCTGATCAATGACCTCAGAGAGGGACCCGGGGTGCAAGCTCTCGGCTGTACCAGACCCAGAGGAGGGCTGGGTCTGGGTCTCTGCAGGCCCTGGGCAGGGGCAGGGCCGGCAAGGCCGAGTCAGGTAGGGTTAATTGTCAGGGCCTGTTAACGGGGACCCCTTTCTCCTCCCTTGCCCTCTTTTGGTTTCTCTTAGGTCCCACACTGCAGAGGATACACGAGACGGGGACCTTCTGAGTCGGCCTCGCTTAACCAGCCTTTGCAATTCTGTTCATCTTCCTGCCACGGGGCAGAGGCCGGCGCTGCTCCTGTTGGCCGAGGCGGGCTCTGTGCCACGGGAGCGGAGGCCTTTTGGGTGTGGAATACGGGCACCAGCCTGCAGACCCCGATGCGAGTGTGGGAGTGTGTGTGAGCACGTGTGAGTGTGTGTCCCTGTCCACGTACACCACGTGTGGTCTTTAAGAATTAGTTTAGTTCTGTGCTATCTTGCCAATTATGTTTTTATTTTTAAATGCATATTTAAAATGAACTCACTGTCCATTAGAGGTAATATTACATAATTTCTTCCTTGATTTCATCTGCAATATTAAATTAGAAATTGTGTTTTTATACAAATGAGATATATGGTTTATTCCATCAGTGTATCTCAGAATACTTTCCTTTATGATTCATAAATTACTGAAACTCAAATCTGGATTTTGTTCATGAACTCTCTGCCTACACCTATGTCTTCGAGATTTCTACCTATTTTTTCTTCCAGTAGGTTCAGTGTTTCTGTTTTAATATTTAGATCTTTGATCAACTTCAAATTTAGTTTAGTGCATAGTGAAAGATCTGGCTCTACTTTAATCTTCAGCATGTGAGAAGCTAGTTTTTCTAGCACCATTTATTAAAGAGGCTGTCTTTCTTCCAGTGAACATATTTTTACCCCTTATTATCAAAAATAAAAAAGATAAAGTATAGCAGAGTGTTTTGACCTATGTCTGCATCTTCTAATCTGTTCCTCAAGTTTGTATTTTGGACAGTACCATGCTGATTTTACCACAGTAGCTTTGCATAATTTCAAGGATTGTGATGCCTCCTGCCTTGCCTTTGTTGCCCAGAATAGCCTTTGCTCTTCTAGTTCTCTTCTGTTTCCATATGAATTTTAGGCATGTTTTTCTGTAGTTCTGTGAGGTATCCTAATGATATTTTGATCAGGATTGTATTAGATCTGTACAACAATTTTGAGAGTATGTCATTTTCCCTATGTTGATTTTTCCTATTCATGAGCATGGGATATCTTTCCAATATCTGATATCTTCTTCAGTCTATTTTTAGAGAACTATAGTTTTCAATGTATAGATCTTTTACTTCCTTTATTACATTGATTCCTAAGTATTTCATTTTTTTGGATGCTATTGTGAAAGGTGTGGTTTCACTAATTTTTCTTTCAGTAAATTTGTTGTGTGTGTATAGATATGCTATTGATTTTTGAGTTTTGACTTTGCATTTAGGTACACTACTGGATTTAGTTTTTAAACCTACAAATCTTTTGGTGGAGTTTTTGGGGTCTCCTACATGGGGTATCATGTCATCCACAAATAATGATAATTTAACATCCTTTCTTTCTCTTGTCTAGTGGCTCTGGCTGATGTTTCCAGAACGGCATTGAATAAAAGTGGTGATAATGGGCATCCTTGCCTTGTACCTGATTTTAGGTTGAAAACTTTCAGTTTTTGTCCACTCACTATGAAGTTAGATGTTGGTTTGTCACAGATAGTTTTTATCAGATTCAGATAAAGGCCATCTATTTTAATTTTCTGTAGAGTTTTATCCTGAGTCAGAGCTGGACTTTATGAAATGCTTTTTCTGCATCTCTTGAGATGATTAAGTGGATTTGTCTTTGGCTCTGTTGATGTAATATATTACATTGATTTGCAAATGTTGATCCATCCCTGCATCCCTGGGATGAAGCCTACTCAGTCATGATTTATAATCTTTTTGATAATTTGCCACATTCTGTTTACCAGTATACTATTGAAGATTTTTACATCTACATCCATTAGGGAGATTGGCCTGTAGTTTTCTTTTTTTTCTTTTTTTCTTTTTTGGTCCTTCTCTTGTTTTTGCATCTGGGTAATACTTGCTTCCAGGAATAATTTTGGAAGTACTGCTTCCGTTACAATTTTATTAAAGAGTTTCAACATTAATGGCATTAGTTCATCTCTAAATTTTTTGTAGAATTTAACAACTAATCCATTAGACCTGTGCTTTTCTTTGTTGGTAAGTTTTTAATTACATTTCCAATTTCATTGACTAACACTGGATTATTTAGAATTTTTATATCTTCTTGATTTAGTTTTGGCAATTCAGTTGTGTCTAGGAATCTGTCCATTTCTTCTGTGTTTTCCATCTTATTAGAATATAGGCTGTCAAAGTAGATATTAAAGATCAACTGGATTTCTGTAGGATCCATTGTGATTTTTTTCCTTTTTATTCTTAATTGTTTGAATTTCAGTCTTTCCTCTTTTTCATGAAATTGTCTAAGCATTCCTCAATTTTATTTAATCTTTGAAAGAACCAGTTCTTCAAATCACTGGTTATTTTGTGTTGTTTTCTTGGTCTCAATTGCCTTAATTTCTACTCTTATCTTTATACTCTTCTCCCTCACACAAGTTTTGGATTTGATTTGTTCTTCTTTTTGTAGAAATTTCAGGTTTAGCAGTAGTTTGTTTATTTGATTCCTTTCTTTTTTCCTGTTGTGAGAATTCAATGTACACTTTTCCTTTACAGGACTGCTTTCACTGAGTCCCACAAGTTCCAGTATGTTTTATTGGCATTATTATTTAATTGCAGAGTTTAATTTTGTCTTTAATTTCCTCTGGGACCCATTGATTGTTCAGAAGAATGTTGATTAATTTCCATGTGTTTATGTAATTTTTCTTTTGCTGTTGTTTTCCAATTTCATTGCACTATGTTCAAATAATATGCATGAGATGATTTAAATTCTTCTGCATTTACTTAAGCATGTCTTACAGGTTAATATGTGGTCTATTTTGGAGAACATCTCACGTGCAACTGAGAAAAATGTGTACTCTGTGTTGTGGGGTAGAACACTCTGTAGACAGCTATTAAGTCCACTCATGAGTCTGGTTTAATTCTGGTATTTCCCTGTTGATTTTTTGCTCAGTTGATCTATTTGAGGTATTAAGGTCTCCCATTACAACTGTGCTAGTAGTGCTTATTGGATTTTTCATGTCTGTTAATATTTTTCCATCTTGTTAATTGGGTGCACTGAAATTTTGGTATCTCTGTTATCTCTCCTCCTTACAGTTTCCCCCTAACAAGTACACAGTGAAATTCTTTGTCTCTTTTAATCAGTCTTGTCTTGAAGTTCACATTGTCTGTGAATAGAATAGTTACCCTTGCTATTTTCTGGGTTCTTGTGGTATGGAGTATTGTTTCCTATCCTTTGATTTACAGTTTACAAATTTCTTTTTGAGTTAAATGTGTTTCTTGAATGCAGCGTATTACTGGATCTTGCTTCTTGATCTGTTCTGCCAGTCTGTTTTTTTGATTGGTGAATTGAGACCATTTGTGTTGATGTTTAACATATTGGCTTATCTTTTTAATGTTGTTTCCCTACTTTTCTCTCTGTAACTACTTGCCCTCCCTTGTAGCTTCTTTCTGTTGGTGTTCCTGTGGTTTGGTCTTTGTTTTCTCTTTCTAATGACTCCTTCAGAGCATTTTGAAGAGCTGGTTTGGTGGTCATGAATTCCTTCAGTTGTTCTTTGTCATGAAAGAATCTTATTTTCCATTTATTTTAAAAGATAATAAAAAAAGATAATTTTGTGGGGTACATCAATCTGGGTTGATGTTTTCTTTTAGGGCTTGAAATACCTCACTCCAAGCTCCCCTTGATTTAAAGGTTTGTGCTGAGAAGTTTTCTATGATTCTGATGGGCTTTCATTTATATGTGGTTTATTTCTTTTCTCTAACAGTTTTCAATATTCTGTTCTCATGCTGAATTTCTGGAATATTGATTATTATATGTCTTGGTGTAGATTTACTTTGGTCATGGCTTTTTAAATTCTATATGCTTCATTTATTTATTTGTATCTCACATTTTTTATCCATGTTTGGGAAATTTTCTGCCATTATTTCTGTGGAGATTTTTTAAATACCTTTTGTGCTGTCTCCAGCTTCCTCACTAACTCCAATCAGTCTTATGGTATTTGCTTCACCATCTAGCTGTTGGATTGCTTTCTGTGGTCTCTTGCTATTTTTAAGAAATCTCTCTTTTATATGCTTTAATTTTGTAACTTGAACAACTATTTCTAAGAGGATAATATGCAACTTATTAACTGGTGACTTCTTATTGTTTATCTTTTTTTTTGGGAATTCTGTATTATCTCTACCCTTTACATGCTTTTGTTTCTCTTTTTATAAAATCTTAAAAAAATAAGATATCTCTCTTTTGCTGGTCACTAACTGCAATACAGTCTTCCAGATCTGATATTCTGTCCTCACCTTTATTCAATATCTTGCATATACTTTCAGTAGAGATTTTAATCTCTTGGATTTCTGTTTGGATCTGTTTCATGCACTCCATTTCTTTCCTATTTTGGACATTCATGGTTTCCATTGTTTTCTTAAGTTCTTAAGATAAGTTTTTCTTTATCTGTATCTGCTTTAATTATACACATTTTGATTGTCATTTCTTTTTGCACCTTGGAGATTATTTTTTTTATTCTTCCTCCACTTGTTTTTTCACTCATGTTGTGTTCATTTGAGAAAGTTTCAGTTCTTGGCTTCCAATTTCCTCTTTCTCACTGTGCTCTGGATTTGTCCTGGGTGGGTTGGGGGTCTGGAATTGCATTTTGCTTCTGTGTCTTGTCATTTTCTATTTTTATTTAATTTGATTTTCAGTGTTAATGATGGTAGATTTCTTATAGTAGACAGCATTATCCCTAGTATTGAGACTTCCTAGGAAATTTCCAGTTCCTCAGGGATGTATTCTAGATGGAGGTGTTTCTTGGTCTTCATGTCGATCCCAAGGACCTACCTTCTCAATAGATTAAGGATGAGAAGTTATGTATTTGTGTTAGTATCCAGTCCGTTAATAATGGAATACAGCGATGGTAGTGACCCCATCCAGTGTTGTCATACTGGGAAGAAAAACTGGTTATAATAGGCATGACATCCTGGTTAAAGTAGTACACTAGCAGTAATGTATTCTTGAGCACATCCTGGCTACTGACAAACTCTAGAAACTATTAATCTGCTACATTTAATCACAGGAGAAAATCCTACAAGTATATAACAGAATCCAGCATATTCCTGAACTTGTATGAAATGATTTTCCACTGAGTGGAATAAATGGTAGAAGAAGGGGAATTAAAAGGGTAGGGGAAAAATAAAGAGATGAATGAGGTCCAATACAGTAGGAGCAAGGCTGGATAGCAGAGGATGGTCACCCACATTTTGGGAAACTGGAAGACACAGGAGGGAGAGAATAGAAGAAAAATTAAAGGAGTAATAAAGTGAACTAGAAAGAAAAGAATCATAAAGTCAAGCAAGATAGTTGATGACAGAGAGTAAGATGAGTAGAAGAAAACAAAAAGGGAGGGCATAAATCTAACTCATGAAAGAGAAAAGAACAAAGAGAGGGAAAAATAAGAGAGAAAAATCAGAAAACAAAAATAACCATTAAAAAAAAAAGAAAAATAAACAAAAAAAGGCCCCAACTGGACAGAAAAAGAAAACCAATCAAACAAACAGAGAAAGATAAATGTAGTGGTGTTCCTGTGGTGTCCACAGTCCTGTAGTAGGTCCAAGTCAGATCCCAGAATGGTGTTGTACCCCCCCAGCCAAGTTGGCAGTGGCATTTGTGCTCCATATAAGGCTGACGGTAGCCTCTGGATATGGGCCTGGGGCTGGTGTTCTGCTACTGGAGTTCTCCCTGCGCTCTTTGATTACAAACAAAAATGGCAGCCACCCACCCTCTTCTATTCTGAGTGTCCCTGTGCCCGAAGCGCAGTGCTGGTTCACTTAACTGACCGACTGTTGGTATCTGTGCCCCTCCAGGGCCATGGTTGCTGGGGCCCCCTTGCCTGCAGTTTTTCAGATTGTGCTGAAGTCCACAATGTGATCAAATGTCTTACTAAATGATTGGTTTATGTAAACAGAGTCAATCGGTTGTCTTCCAGTTCTATCTACATTTTCAATAAATGGAATCCACTGGAAGGAAGACTCTCCGCTGAGCCCAGATCTTCTGCAGTAAGAGCAGAACTTTCCCACACAGGGAATCCACTGCCAAGCACCTGCTCCTCCCCTTGCCATGGGCCCTCACCTTCCAACTCTTCTTCAACAGGAAAAAACCGCGCAGTCCTCCTTGGAAAAGGGCTTGCTGTGAATTATATTAAAACTTTTCATTTGATGATGCAGGCAAAGAAAGACACAGACCTTTTTACAGGATTCGCTTATCTTGCCTGGGCTTCATTAACGCCCATGTCCTTTCTTGTGTCGCCAGTTCAAGCGGACACCATGGACGGCAACAGGACGTCTCCCAGTGACTTCACGCTGGTGGGGCTCTTCGCCCAGGGTAAAGCCGCAGGCCTCCTGTTCGGGGTCATTGGCGCCGTCTTCCTGATGGCCATGGTGGCCAACGGGCTGCTGATCTTCCTGAGCCGCAGGGACGCGCTCCTGCACACGCCCATGTACTTCCTGCTCAGCCACCTCTCGCTCATCGACATGCTGTACATCTCCACCACCGTGCCGAAGGCCTTGGCTGACTACCTCGCCGGCAGGGGCACCATCTCCTTCTCGGGCTGCACCGCCCAGTACTTTCTCTACATGGGCTTTGTGGGGGCCGAGTTCTTCCTGCTGGGTCTCATGGCCTACGACCGCTATGTGGCCGTGTGCAGCCCTCTGCGCTACCCGGCGCTCATGAGCCGCAGGGTCTGCTGGCTGATCGTGGGCAGCTCTTGGTTTGGTGGTGCACTGGACAGCCTGCTCCTCACGCCCCTCACCATGAGCCTCCCCTTCTGTGCCTCGCACACCATCAACCACTTCTTCTGCGAGGCCCCCACCATGCTGAGGCTGGCCTGCGGCCACAAGGCCACCTACAAGACGGTGATGTACGCCTGCTGCGTCCTGATGCTGCTGGCCCCCTTCTCCGTGGTGACCGCGTCCTACACGCGCGTGCTCATCGCCGTGCAGCACATGAAGTCCCCGGGAGGGAGGAGGAAGGCGCTGGCCACCTGCTCCTCACACATGATGGTGGTGACGCTGTTCTACGGGGCCGCCGTGTACACCTACGCACTGCCCCCAGCCTACCACGCCCCACTGCAGGACAAGGTCTTCTCCGCCTTCTACACCATCCTCACGCCCGTGCTCAATCCGCTCATCTACAGCCTGAGGAACAAGGACGTGCGGGAAGCCTGGAGCAGGGTGGTGGGCAGGCGTCCAGGGCCTTCGGTGTGACACAGAGGGCCTCTGCCGGCTCAGTGCCCCTGTGCAGGGCACTCGGGGCCCACCGTGAACAGTGAGGCCAACGGCTGGAGCAGCTGCCGATGCCAAGGGCGCCCGGCTCCTGGGGGATGGGACCACCCGACATTTCCAGGGAACCAAGGCCTCACTGCCAGAAACACAGCTGGAACTTTTCTTTCTTTAATTCTGCTGATTTCAATTCTCTGTCTTACCAGTTCTCTGAGTAGAGTTCAAGCATGTGAGTGTCCCCGGATACATAAGGTCTGGCCCTTGATACCCTGAGCAGAGCTGGTGATTTGGACTACACAGCTCTACGTGTCCACTCATAAGTTTATGGGCACTGGGGGATATTAGCATCTGAGACAGCTGGCAGGAGTACAGCGCCCTAAACCTCAAAGTGAGGCAGTATATTTGAAAAGTCTAAGAATCACTTATTTCAGAAAAAACCTAAATGCTTATTCCTTTATCTGAATTTGAACATGGAGAAAGTGAATCATGTGTTTCACAGAAATTCAAAAACTATTCTTCATTGGGGCACAGATTCAATGTTTTATTTGTGATGGGACAAATAATGACTGTAGGAGAAGTCACAGAAAGAGACAGATGAGAAAGGCAGTTTCCATAATCACATATTTCTTCTCTAATCAACTAGAACCCATGGCCTCAGGGAATCTCCTGTGGCTGTAACCAGTGGACAGATGTTTCCATGCTTGGACTCCCAGAGGAGCAGTGCCCTTCTCTGCAGCCCTGGGTTTTATTCGGGCTGATGGCACAAAATGAGAAAGCAGCTCACAGCTGGCTTTGCAGCAGCTGCTTGAGCTGGCAGAGCATTTGCAAGTGATGTGGTGTCATTGCTTCTTCCTAGCAAGCTGAGAGGTGGAGAAGAACATGGGCACCTGGGCCCTCCACAGTGATGCGATGCCAGGCTCAGTGTCCCCACCCATGTGACAGAATATGGGAGCAGCAAATCATGGCTCACAGGGCAGGGAATTAAGCACAACCTTGCTCCTATTACTCTGCACAATCCACTGGCTGTTCGGTAGGATTTTCACCCAGAGCCTCCACTCTGTGAAGCACAGTGTCTGACCGACATTCTGACCGTATACGTCATTCTTCAGGAAAGCAGACTGCTCTGGTCTAGCCTATCAGGCTTATCGGATGCAGCCAGAAGCAGACCTTCCAGGGATTCTACGGATAAAAGCTTCATTTTGTTCTGTCTTGACTCACAGGCTTGGAGACATCCAGATGACAGCAAATGCACTTCCAACCCAGCCCAAGACGCTCTCACCAAGGAGGGAAGGCAGGGGCCTGTGCACCCCTGCAGATCCCTCCTTTCTAAGGAGCACCTCTTATTCTGTGAAGGCTGACTTTATATACACTGTTTCTTGTAAGACTTTTAAGACTGAGTGAATGATATGCGTATAAAATATCATGAACACCAGTAACTATTTGTGCTCTTCTTCACAGAGGTGCTTTTCTCCCGCGAGCGCAGTGTTCGTTCACAGCTTTCCCGCTTTTTTTCTCTCCCATCCCTGGCACATATCAGGGGGCTTCTGGTACAGACAGATGGAACTTAGAGCTAGATGTGATTCCCTGGAGACACACATAGCTTCCCGGGGATGAGAACAGCAACCCCAGGCTGAGTGATGAGCAGGGGCTGGTGGGAGGTCTGGGTCAGAGGTGAAAGAAGGCAGGACCACCTCGCTGGGTCCCCTTCCTGTGCCCCTTGCTGTAAAACCCACACAGCGCAGCAGGGTAGTGGTGCCTGGTGATGCAGCCCTGCCCCTCTCTGGCTGTGAGGGGTTATTGAATTAACCAGGCTCTGTGGATCCATATAGGGTGAGCAAAGGAGCCTGGGCACGAGGTGCCAGCGGTACCAGCAGAGGTGCCAGCGGCAGGCAGCAAGCGTGTGCTCCTGTCCATGATGCTGAGCCGTGGCAGGCTCACAGGGAGTAACGTGAACGTCACAGTGACAGCTGTGTGGGTGGGACATCACCTTAATCAGAATGCTTTCAAAATAGGTAACATGGGCAGCCTTTATCCTGCTGACTGACCTACACCAGCATCACCGCTAGGGGTCACCGGGAGCTGCAAGCATCTGTAGGGCGTTTTTTTTTTTTTTTTTTTTAATTTTAAAGAGAATAAGGCCTAACAAAATAAAACAGAATAAAACCAATCAAAACAAAACACTGACAGCAGTACAGGACTTCAAGACAAGATAACAGGTAATCTACAATGGCTCCCATAATGCCTCTTGTTATCTTCAAAATAGCTGCTCAGACCCTCAGATGCAGGCATGCAAAACTCACCAAACAGTACAAAAACTAAGTTGCTTGTATACTTCAGTTGTGACCTTGTCAGGAATTCAGATGTGTGACCTCTGATTTCTCCTGAACTTGTTCTTTGTGGGCTGGGCCTGAAGCCACGTGTGTCTCCAGGGAATCACATCTAACTCTAAGTTCCATCTGTCTGTGCCAGGAGCCCCTTGATGTGTGCAAGGGATGGGAGAGAAAAAAAGTGAGAACTTGTACTTTGCTCCTGGGTCTCAGCACTTTTCTGTGTTCCTCCAAATCAGCCCATGATACACCTGGGTGCTTCCTGCATTGGAGTGATGGGAGAGAAAAACAATGGGAACTTGTACTTTGCTCCTGGGTCTTAGCACTTTTCTGTGTTCCTCCAAATCTGCCCATGATACACCCTGGGTGCTTCCTGCACTGGCTGCCAGCTCCTGGAGTAGAGGATTGGAAGAGGCAACTGGGTTCCTCTGATCCAGAGTTTCTGGAGTGGTGGAGAGGCATAAGGTGGTGGTTTACCAATACTTTTGCCCTTGTCTTTTCTTTTTCACTGGAAATTGAACTCAGGACCTCGTGCTTGCCAGGCAGGTGCTGTGCCGCTGGGCTGTATGCCAGCCCTGTAAGGCATCTTTAGGAGGTGGCTCCACACAGAAGACACTGATATGAAAATGAGGATACAAGGCCAGGCCTTTGGACAGCTGTGGCCCCAGTGGGAGCTATACTGGATGCTGCTGGTAGAGAAGCCCAGACACCCATGAGGGAGACATGGGGAGGGCTGGGGTCTGGGCATGAGCACAGCTCATGCTTCCTGCCCGTATGCAGCCCTTACCTTGGAGGGCCACTGGGCAGGGGCAGAGGATGCTTCTCTGGCACCTGCAGCAGCCCCCTCTGTCCTCTGCACCATGGGGTAGGCAAGGACAGCTGGTGGTCCCTAGAGGAACTCTGAACCATGAGTTAACTAGCATCAGAAATTCACAAGAAAAGTAAAAAATGCATTCCTTAGAACTGTAACAAAAGGAGAATGAGAGGGCCCTACACGTCAATTACAATGAGTCAAATTAAAGTTTTTGACAGCACAAAAGCTGGTAGAATATGGAAATGCTCACCCACTGCTGGCGGGAATGCCAAGTAGCCCAGTCCTGGGAGGGGAAATGGCAGTTTCTTTACGGAGTGAAACGCAGTCTCACTGTGCTTCCGGTTGTGAACCCTGCTGACTGGAGCTCTGTGCTTACGTGGAAGCCAGCATCAGTGGCACTGGTACTGCCACAGCTGAAGACCCTGGAATTCAAAATCTCCTTCCCCTCCGCCCTGTGGTGACTGGAGCTCCGCCTGGAGCAGACCCCTGACAGCTGGTGCAGCGCTCAGCACTGGGTTCTCACCCTGGAACTGAGCTTTCACTTCTGGGGTAAAATTTAGGGTCCTGTAACAGATCCAGCAGGGTAAGAGCACCGAGGAAGACTCAAAGAATGGTGTAGCACTCTCACAACTTTAGAAAACAGTGTTAAACACAAGTAAATTTATTGCCTGATATAAAAGTCCATCTCATTTACACAACAACAAAATGCTTATTCAGTTGAATAGATTTATACCAGGATTATTTTTTGTTTTATTTTATTAGTTGATTGACTTATTGATTGCCTTTTTGAGACAGGGTCTTACTGTGTGGTTCAGGCTGGTCTTCAAATTTACTTTGCATCCCACGCTGGCCTCAAACTCACAGTGATCCTCCTGTCTCAGCCTCCCAACTGCTGGGATTACAAGCATGCACCACAACACCTGGTTTACCTCAGCTTTAAATGCCAGGTAAGACTGCTCAAATGGCAGTGTTTCTTTCCCTATCTAAATGGTATCAATTACCAATGGCAGAAATGACAAAAATTTTGCTGACCAGTTTACGTTTAAGGTTCAGATGAGATGCATGAA
Source organism: Hydrochoerus hydrochaeris (assembly GCA_004027455.1). Taxonomy (NCBI): domain Eukaryota; kingdom Metazoa; phylum Chordata; class Mammalia; order Rodentia; family Hydrochaeridae; genus Hydrochoerus; species Hydrochoerus hydrochaeris. The sequence goes on from PVLA01005889.1 coordinate 123,188, forward strand.
AGAGAAGATTCACTGGTTACCTTCCCTGTATAGGAGGTTTGCACCATAACTCTGTGAAATGTGTAAACCTTTTAACATTTTGAAGAAGCTCAGAGCCACAGTGTGCTCAGTCCTCAGGTGAAAACGTGTGTCTAGCCCAAGGCACTCAGGTGAAGCATACAGCACAGCTGAAGAGCTGTTCCCTGAGGCAGCTATAAACTGCTTATTTCAATGACTTTGCAAAAACCCAAGATTTAAATAAACCCTCAGTGTTAAAACTCAGTTGCCTAAGTAATCAAAAGCCTAACAAATATTTTAATAAGACATAAAATTCCTTTTCTTTTGAGTTGAGTTTTGTTTTAACCAAATGTATTGAGCTGTTTTTGGAAAGGAAAAGAATCCAACTGTGGTAGTACAGGCCTCTAATCCCAGAATTCTGGGAGGCTGAGGCAGGAGGATCACAAGTTTGAGCTCAAGGTAGTCACTCAATTTAATGAGACCTTGTAGCCAAACAAGAACAGAAGGAAGAAGAGGAGGTAGAGCAGGTAGTGCTGGAGGAGGGGGAAGAGTAGCTGGCTTGTAGCTTAGTGCAAAAGCCCTGAGTTCAGTCCTCAGGACAGGAAAAGGGGGAAATGGCAATTAAAAACAAATTGAAGCAAATTCTGTTTAGTTTCTTGCGGTGCCCTTTTCTGTCCATGCCGCGTCCTAGTCCATCCACGCCTTGTGACAATCGCTTCTCCAGGAAAAGGACACCGCATGTGGGAATTGGGCGCGGGGATCTTGGAATGTTTTGTACTGACAATTGTAATTTGTGTAATTCACATATATATATTTTCGTGTAATGCTCAATATGGAGTCGAGGGTGGAGACTCCATGGGGGTTGCTGGAGGCCCTCTAGATAACCCCTTTGTGAGGACTGGTTGTGGGGTTTTGCCTTCTGTGAGTAGTGTGAGAGAGTTTATACAGAGGCTTTAAATGGGAGAGCTCATGGAGGAGGATTTGCGGGGTTCCTGTGAGAAACTGCCCTGAGACACTGGACAGGCAGCCAAAGACGGGCAACTAGGACACATATGTTACACCACCGGCTGCCTAAGACAGGCACAGGACCTATTGCTGTCCTGCAGGCCCATGACGGGTAAGGCCTGGTTGGGTTCATATGAAGAGTCCTTGACCCAAGACAGGCGCTGTCCTACAGGCAGCCAAAGACGGGCAACTAGGACACATATGTTACGCCACCAGCCGCCTAACACAGGCACAGGACCAATTGCTGTCCTGCAGGCCCATGACAGGTAAGGCCTGGTTGGGTTCATATGAAGAGTCCTTGACCTAAGACAGGCGCTGTCCTCACAGGGACTGCCATTCTCCCATAAGTGATAAGGGAAACAATGTAGGGAGCAGCATAATAGCCTCACACATCTCTTCCTCCTGCAGGCATCCAGGTGCATCGGCTTACATTTCCCAAGCTAACTAAGTAACAAGATTGAGATGTTACAAAGGTGAAAATAGTTAATTAAAATCTATTGTTTAGGATTGTCCCTGCCTGGCCCTAAGCCTGGGGTGCTTCCTGCTTGGGGCTGGGAGTTGCTGCCAAGGTTAGCAAATATATATTCCAGCTTCTAAAAAATAAAGCAGATTCAGATTCACTCACAGACTGGTGTGCAGTGTCTTCTGTCTCTCACTCACCGACTCCCTGCCCACCTTTGGGAAACCCTAGCCCTGCCGCAGCTGGACTCCGGCAATTTCTGGTCTGAGATATTTTCTTGTGAGTAGCTTCTGAACTGCTTGTGTACTCTGTGGATGGAGGGACGTAAGAGGCCATCGTGGCCAAGTAAAATATCTTGTCACACATACTCTTGTGACATTCCAAGTGGACTATTCTGAGAAATCAGACTTCTGCTGAAATAAGCATGATTCTAGAAAACAGCTCTTTGTTAAGAAGCAAATTAAACAGTAGTTAAAGACAGTATTTTTTTTTATCTTACATGGTGAATTAACTGGCTGGTAACACCGAGCTGAACTGAGTTTGGGTGTGCGGGTGTTGGAGGGCCCACCTGAGGACCGTTTCCAGCAGCATGAAAGCAGCACTGCAGGGGAAGAGGGTGCTGCTGACCCTGCTGGAGGAGCTTATTGTGTGGCTTTCCTGGTGTGAACATGGCTGTCTTCATCGAGGAGCTCAGGTCCTTGCTGTTGCTGAGGATGGCTGTGGCTCTCTTCAGTTCTCTTTGAGGGGGGCTCTGGTCCTTACCTTGAGCATTGTTTTATGGCCCCAGTGTAACTCGCACGGTCTTCTGGCACAGATCCTTCACCCCACTGGTGCACTTTCTAGCTTCCACCACTGACCTTTGGGACTTCCCAGTGCAGATCCTTGATACAGACTTGCATGGACATCGTCATGGCTCTGGGCCTCTAACCGGACTTGTGGCAAAACTTGCCATGGGATTCAGGTCTCAGCTGGATTCTTTGGGTTTGTAGTGTATGGTTAGATCTCTTGTACTCTTCTGCATTTGATTTTTTGGATGACTTTTATAAAATAGTCCTGTATATTATGTGTCCTGCATTAAATTCTTTCCCTTGCAAGCCCTGATGACAACATCTTATACCCCTTTCCCATTCTATGCTGAAGGAGGGTCTTTCCATAGGATGCAAAGTTTGGGGCCTGCTGTCTGCCCAGAGATTAGTGTAGGTTACTTTCACCTGGGAGAGCACATCTGCATAGAACCCAACCCTTGCTTGTTGGGCAAATCCTCCCCTACCCTCCACAGCCTACTGCAGCAGAGACAGCCGTGGGGCAAAGGGCAGAAGCCTCCTGGTCTGCAGTTCAGGGCCCACTGCCCTCTAGAGTGTGGCATTTGTACTCCTCACTCTTCCACACAAGTTCATCAACTTCAAAAAACAGGTGCTGTGTGTCTGGTTAATTCCACTCAGCATTGTGTCTTCCTGAAAATGTCTCAGATCTGCCCTTTATAACACAGTGGTGTTCTGCTAAGTTCAGATGAAGAGAATAATGAAAGATAGAAGAGGAAATGGGAAGGGTCTCTTACAATAGGGTAGTGGTCTAAGGAAAAATGTGAGGGGTGAGGAGGAGGGAAGGGGAAGTGAGTAAAATAGAGATGTCCCATGCATAAGAGCACAATAATCTCAATTAATGTAAGCACAGTGTGTAAGGACATGTGCTTAGATCAATGTCACAAGAATAGAAAGTGGGATGAGGAACTGGAGGAGGAGGGAGGAGCAGGGAGGGGGAAGGATGTACAGGTACCAACTCCCCAAGATTATTGTAAACTGCGTGGACTGCAAACATGTTCTAGCAAAATATAAGGCAAGCACATTGCTGTAAAGCCAGCGCACTCCTGGAGTAGCTTCTTCAAGGATGAAGTACATGAGAAAATAAAGCCCTTGGGGATATTCTTGAGATGAAATAGGGGAAGTGCACATCTAAGTGTCAGCTTTTAAAGCTGTAATTTTTTCAGACTCACATTTCATCCTGAACCCAAAATCTGAAATATTTTCAAAGGTATAAGCTGCACAGAAAGACAGATGTCCCTGTGTCCTGAGGCTATGGGGCTGGAGGTTGACCAGGAGGAGCAGACAGGAATGGGCCAGCAGCGGGCACCAAGGTCTCTGTCTCCTGGGCCAGTGATTTCCTTCTTGTCCCATCAAGGGCAGGAATGGTTTCCACCGAGCCCTTACTCTGCTCTAGCTGCACAACGGATGGCAGAAGCCATTGTGTGAAGCTGTGTCTCACAAGCAGGGCAGTGACAGTAGCAATGGGTTGGACAGGAGGAGGGTGCAGCTGTTTATCTCACTTCCCCTGCAACCAGGGCTCCCAGGGACCTGGAGGTTGTAGCCATCCAGGGACAAGGATGGCTCAGCCACAGGGTATAGGCTGGGTGTGACCCAGGAGGACAGGATGACAAGAGTAGTCTTGAAGCTCGTTGAATTCCATATGACATAAAGTCTTTCTCAGAGGTGGGGCTCCATGGTCCTCATGGTGAGGTCCAGCACCTCAGTGCTCCCCACGCAGAAGGGGACCCCAGGACTTTGGCTTTCCTGGTGAGTCCTGGATGGGAGTTACTCCAGGCACATGTTGGAAAGATTCTGCCCCAGATGTTCAAACTGATTTCACAGGTCATAGAAACTGTTATTTAAAAAAATCCTTTCTCTGGAATTTCATTGACCATAGTACCTGTGAAATTAGGTTTTAGCAGCTGTGTTGTCTAGTCTTCTCACGTCTGCTGTGTCTCTCTGTTGAGATTTGCAGCTGAGCCTGGAGCTGTCTCCCTGCGGCTGGGCGGGTCTCTCTCACCTGCACTGTGTGTGTGACTCCAGAAGTAAGTTTCCACTTGCTTTTCCTGGATGCCAAGTGGAGCTCCTAGCACTACCCTGCAAGCAGAGAAACTGCTCAAAACATCAATACTCAAAAAGCTGACTATAGGTTTAGGTAACTGAAAACTTGTCTAATTTTTTTGTCAGTATTTCACTATTCCAGGAAAAGTAAAGGAGAAAAATTAAATACAGTAGACCAGAGAAAATTAAGTGTTAGTGATATTTATATCAGTACTACTAGTGTTCACAGAAAGGAGCAGAAAAATACCGAGTGGGGGGAAAAGAGAATAAAAAGGATTAGGGAAGAATAGGAAAGCAGGTGGGAGTGGGAGGGGACGGGGTGGAGAAAAGGCAAGACAGGAAGGCACACAGCTTGTGCTGCAGCAAAGATTGTATCTAATGTTGCAATTCTAGAAAAATTGTGTACCCATAAGGAACAGTTTTGACACGGGACTCTGTGACTGAACAAATCGGAAAGTTACAGGTCTAAAGCAGAAAGCTAACGTATGTAGCTGTGTGTTAATATACATACAAGCAAAGAACAACGCTGATTATATTCAGCAAGCTACCAATGAGGGAACAAAAATAAAGAAATTAAGCTAGATAAAAGCAGAACAGAAGATGGGGGGCCCTGGTCCATGTCTGTGGGGATCGTCTTGCTTGGCGAGGTCAGGGTGGCCTCCTGGGCAGATGGTCGGCGCTGCCGACTTCTGGTCACTGACCCGAGGCCCCTCTCCTGGGGGCTGAACTGCTTTCTCTGCTGCCTCAGCCCTGCACCTGCATTTGTGCCCCGCCGCAGCCCCTGTAGCAGCTCCTCCTCTCAGTGGGGCCCCACCCCGGGGTTTCAGGTTCTGCTCCCCAAGAAGATGCACCCATCCTTCTCTCCAGTCACCAGTTAGGGACTGTCTGTCCAGGTCTCCCTCCGGCCAGGGGTCCCATCAGTGTCGAGGAGGGAAAGAGGCAGCCCCGGTGGCGCAGGCCCAGCCTTCTCCCTCCTCTCCCAGTGCGATGGCCCTGAGAGGCAGCTGCCTTCCTTCCCCGACCCTGCTCCCCATCATACCTGGTGCAGGGGGAAGAAAAGGGGGATGAAACCTCAGCCAACACCTTCTGCTTGCACCCCAGGCTCTCTGTTTCTCCCTCTGCTTTAGAGCCCCAGTCACCTCTGTCAGGGTCACCATCCTCCCAAGTTCCTGGACAGAGCAGACTCAGCCTGCACCTGGCTCTCTGGGTGGCGATCTCGGCCTTCAGCTCCTCCCAGTCCTCCTGGTTCTCCCTGGTTCCCAAGGCCCACAAGCCCAGGGGCAGGGAACCTGCACGATTCACACATCTCAGTCTCTGGTCCCTGGGTCCTAGCAGGACACTGCTGGGCGCATCCTGCCCTGGGGCCAGTGGTGCTGACTGAACACCTCACAGGTTCCCTGCTCCAGGGCTGCCTCCTCCTTCAGGGTGGAGGCTGCATCCAAAGTCTGACAGACAAATGCTTCTGACTCCTTTGGAACTTAGGTTTGTGTTAATATACTTTCCATATACACATACTTTCTCTTATCTTTTGAACCTGGTAAATGTATTTAAATACCTGATTTTGTTCTGTCTTACCTCAAAAATGTTCTAATTTTACCAAATTACAACTGCATCACATTGGCAGTAAGGCTTTGAAACTTGAGGTTGGGTGGGAAAGGGACATGTCTTCCCTAGCACCAGAATGGACAATCTAGAAAGCACGGTGATCCAAGAACAAACAGGTAGGTCAGCAGCATGGTATGAGTCCAGCCATAAATCTACAGTTTTATGATTACCAGATATTTTAGAGAGGTACCAAGAATGGGGGAAGAATAGCCTTTCAAATATTGGATAACTAGATAGCCAATACAAAGCAATAAATCAGATTCTTATATTACAACACATATAAAAATTACCAACATGCAACAAATACCTAAACATAAGTATTAAAACCATCTTACTCTTAAATAAAACAGGAAATTGTTCATGACTTTAGATTTAGGAAAAAGATTAGCAGATGTGAAATATGGAAAAATGAACAACCACAAAAAATAAACTGTCAGCAAACTAGTTTTAGTATTTGAAAGACACTGTCAAGAAAAAGGGAATTCACACTGCAGTTCTGTGCTCTACTGACAGGAATTTAAAACAGAACAACCTCCATGGGAAGCAGCCTGGGAGAGTCTCACAAAACTAAAAGCAGCTAAAGTGTGCAAGAGAGGAAAATGACAGAGTAATTTCTCTCCTCTCTTGTTCACACTTGACACAGAACAAAACATTTCAATTCTCATGCCACTTACATGGGATTTAGCATAAACTGATCCTGGGTGGATGCTAATCCAGTGACCTGTAATTCATTCAACTCTGACATATCTGTTGTGAATTAGATTTTGGTCCAGCAGGCCTGATGAAGCCTAGATAGACCTCAGTCACACTGATGGGTGACCAATCCCTCTGGGCCCATCATTTCCTAGAAAAAGTCTTTGTTCTTTCATGCTTGCTCTCCCGCTGGGCCAATATTACCTAAGTGACTATGAGTAAAACTTTAGGGCTAATCACAGCTGTGACCCACATTGAGCGCACAAGGGTTTCACTCATGAACTTCCCTGAGAAAAGGGGACTTTAGCAACCACTCTGGACCCACTGCCTCTCAGGAGCTGTCTCTCTCCCTCTTAATAAATATTTCCTATGTTTAACCTCCAATGTTGCCTGAACTCATTCTGCAATTTTCACAGAACACAAACTTTGTGTATCAGATATCTAACAGGTTGAGAGATATAATATTTTCATATTTCATCTCCTGAATCATATCTTCTAACAATAAGACAAGGAGAAAAGAGCAAGTATTGTGATTCCACTTATATAAATAACTAGCACAATTGAGTTTCTAGAGAAAGAAAATGCAGTGCTGGTTGGCAGAAGCTTGGCAAAGCCAAGATGAGAAAGTCATTAAATGGGCAGAGACTTTCCATTTTGCATGATGCAGTGTTCTGGAGCCAAGATTCCAGCATGAATGCACGTTGCTCTGGTGAACTTTATGTTTAAAGGTGCTGAGGATGGTAGATTTTCTTTTAGGTATGTTTAACTGTAATTTTAAAATCATAAAAAAATTAAACATGAGCTGAAAGCACAGTCCACCATATATGTTTAGATGTGTGGGATTGATGACCATATTTCTAGGTTCTTGTTGGATTGTTGAACAGATCTGTTTGCACTCTCACTGCTTTAGTGTCCACTTTGTGTGCTTTAATCCTGTAACTTGAATAACTATTTCTAAAAGAACAATGTGTAATGTATCAACTAGTGATTTCTTACTATTTATCTTCTTTTCTTGAAATTCTGTAATATTTATACCATTTTTCTGTTCTTTTTCTCTTTAAATAAAAAAATGAAAAAAAAAGAAAGAAAACATTGGCAAAATATACATCTAGCATTGACTGACTGGCAATTGGAATACATGGAATATTTTGTAACTCAGCAATGAAATTCAGAGCACCCAGTTAGAAAGAGGCAAAGATCTCAGCAGTTTCCTAGGAAAATTCGCAAATGTCTAGATGTGCATAAAGATGATGCTTCACAGGATTTGTCAGCAGAGAGTGTATATCAAAGCCAGAGTGCGGTGACACTCCTTCCCACAGAAAGGGATAGGATTAAAGGAGATACTATCAGGACTAGGGTGATATGCAGAAGCTGGGGCCTCCTTCTGCTGCCCCCTCAACTCTGGAAGTGTGGCAGCTCCTCACAAGGTTCAGGGAAGTTACCTGCGACCTGTAGGGGAACAGTGCTGCTCCCAAGAGAAGCAGAAGCGCATGTCTGCACCAAAACTTGTGAAGTGTTCACAGCGATATTGCTTATAAAAGACAAAAGTTGGAAAGCAACCAAATGCCCACCAATTCATGATTAGATGGACAAAATATGCTATATACAAGCCACTTTCAAGATATATGCAGTTTTAAATTTTTGAAACATATCGTCATAAAAGACGGATTGCCATCAACCCCCACGTGGAACCCTCCCCTTCCCTCCCAAGCATTCTCACCACAGTCTGAAGCAGCTCTGCAGTCCTCTTCTGAGTCTGTATGAGGTGTGATGGAAAATACAGAGTGCTGCTGCCAGTGCTGTCCCACAGAAAGGCAGCGTCACAAACGCATGACGCTGTGCTCCCTGCGTCTCAGCCATTGGGCTTGGCATCCTGTGACTTCTGGCTCCTCCACAAAGTCCTAATGAGCTTGAAATGTAAATGTTTTGAAGCAGTTTAGGGCATCAAGATAAATAGGACAGCACGATTAAAGAAACCCACAAAGGAGCACTCCAGGGGCTGCAGAAAGTGGCGAGAATGGTGGGATAAGCGTGCTGCCAGACGGGAAGACCTGAGGGGCATGTGTGGCAGTATGTCCTTACTGTGATATGTTTTCAGGGTTAAGCATTCTTTGTGTGTGTTGATCACGTGTCTTCTGCTGTTTGGTGATAAAGCCAGCTGAAGTACTGAGCTATGCTACTGCCTGGATTCCCTTGAAAAACTGTGGGAACTGGGTAAAGCAAACCACAAAGACCACATATTCTGTGGTACACTAGCATCAAAATTTAGAGGGGAAGAAACCACAGAACCAGTAAGTTAGTGGTGACCTGGAGTTGAGGCCCAGGAGAGGAAAGTGGGAGGAGAGAGTAGAGTGAGAGTCAGTGGCACGGGGCCTCCCCCAAGATGATCAAAGTGTTCTTGAGTTCAGAGCAGCTATGACTGCAGGCATCTGTCACTACAGAGATAAGCATGAAATTTACACACTGGGGTAATGCATGGTAGACTCTGTAACCTCAATAAATGGCTCGAAATTAAATGCACTGAAAGTTGAGGGTGTCCAGGTGTATGTCAGATTCACAGATTCTTGCTGGGTCTTCCCCAGGTCAGTGGGTCGAACACCGTTCACTGGCAGGCACTGCTTTGGGCTGAGTCTCTGCTGTGTGCTCTGGGAAACAACCCCGTGGCAGAACCGCAGAAATACTACATTTCAGTTTGAAAATGGGCCCATTTTTTAAAAACGAGATTCACAGCAATTGCTTAAAGAGACCGAAATGCCCCGAGGACGCTGAGCCAGGGTCACAGCACAGTGGCTGGGCGGGGCCAGTGCTCCGTGGAGTCATTGTAAGGTGAGTAAATTGACTTTGCAATTAGCCTTGAGCTTGAAATTTGTGAAATCTCAAGTGATGTACAAAGCATATCTGAACGTTTCCTTTTTATTTAGTATCCCACATACACAAACTATTTCTTTAAAAATCGAGTAGAAATGAAGATAGTCTCCATGGTACAGCACAGAACCCTCTGCAATTAGAGGCAGGAGGACTACAGGCTCCCTGGAGGCCAGCATCACCAGGCCCCCAAAGCTCCTCAGCAGTGTCACACCCGCACATTCCCGGGGAAAACTCAGATGCAGGGCTGCAGCCTAGGTGACGGTGGAGTCTCACCAAGATGGGAGTTTGCTCTTTACTTCCTGAAGAGAGGAGCAGGAGCAGGGATCTCACCAAGTCAGCTCACATAGTAAGCTGGTGAAGTTAGATCAGACTTCGCTGCGTGGGTAATTTTTAACGCACTATTTTTATGTATTTCTCTTCACACTAGTAATGCTTAAATCACATGCAAGTACCAGGGAAATACTACAAAATTATAAGCAAATTTCACTATTTCAGGCCTGAATGGTGTATGCGTGCTTATAAAATACATAGATTTTCAGATTCTAGAGTTTATTTGGGGCAATTAGTTCTTCAAATGCTCTCTGAGGATGTGTGTTTCACAGATAGCCCAGGTCAATTGGAAAAACCATAGGGACTGGACATTAACTCAAAACTGGGCATCAAGACAAACAATTTTAAAGGGTGACTAAGAAGGCTGGAAGCAGGTGAAATCTAGGAGGGCATTTTATGCAAATCAAGTGACATAAGCGAAAGTAGTCTTTAAATTAGTAACAACAATTGAGATGTATTATTATAAGTAATATTGGACAACATAAATTTTACAAAATTTTAAAATAATACTGATTTCAGTTATAATATTATATTTCTTCTATTTGATAATTTATGAGGAATTAGCAACTATAACTATTCTGCTATCCATTCTAAAATTGTAATTGAAATAATTTTAAAATTCACTGACAAAAGAAAGAGGAGTGTGGATCTCTGGATTCCCTTTTTGTGCAGGATTCTGTTGCACAGTGAGGAATGGAATTAGCACATGGGAAAAGGAGAAAGTTGTTTTCACTGAGGAGGAAGGACCTGTATCCAGAAGAGACACAGATGGGAACTGGGCTGCTAATGACATCTAATGACTCTGATTTTGGTAAAGGAAATTGAAAATAGCCACAAGTGCGGTTTGCATCCATAACCTACACCATCTCAATACTACCAACATCATTGGCTGGTATTGGTTTAGAGGGTAACCTTTTCTGCCAAAAGGATTTAAGGCTAAAAGAAGAAATCACATGTAATTAAAAAGATTATCATAAAAAGCCATCATATAAAATATTTTTGCAATATACAGAAAAGCCATGTGAGTGTACAATTGTAAACAAATCATTACTTTTATACATGGAAAGGCTGAAAAATCATACATTTTTGTAATGGCAAAGAAATTACCCAACAAATATTTAATAATATAGATGCTAACATTTTCAATATTAAAATTCCTCAGTGCTTCTTTTTACAAATAAAAATAAAATAATACCAAAATTAGACCTTCCTATGTAACTAATTTTAGTGCTGAACAGATAACCTTCAAACAGATGGCTAATGATTTGAAGGCTTCAAAATAAACACAGGTAAATGAACTAAATTTACAATAATGACTTCAGAATAATTAGATTTTTGAAAAAGCTATGAAAGCAAATAGAGGCCAGGATTGGAGAGAAAGCTGGCACCTCATCAAATGTAGAATCCATGAGTAGCAGAGTCCAGCATTTCAGAGGAGAGCAGCAAGCCGGTCAGGATGGGAACTGGCTAGACACTGGCACGAGGGAAACTGAAATGTTACGTGCTGAATGAAATCTCATCTTTCTCAGATGACAGTGCAAAGTGGGAAACAGAGGGCTCACACATAGGTCTGAAAGATCTCCTGAAGTGAGAGGATGGTGCAGAGTACCCAGCTGGGTGTCATCTAGAGCCAAGTCATTGTCAAAGAAGGCCCAGGTTCATGCATTAGTTCTCTTAGGAAGAAACTGATGAGAGCAGTGAGCTGCATAAGAAGATGGATCACAGCCACTCTCTAGCCTAGGACTAGAGAATGAGGAGCAGGTGTGGGGTTCCCAATACCTGGGATTGTTCCAGAAACTCCAACAGGGTGGGTCACGGGTAGGCTTGCAAAACAGGCAAATGGTGTCCTAGTAGAATCAAAAAAGTCACTTTGAAAGTACTTAATATTGAAAGATTGCTGGGATTTGACTTCTTTTTAATTACTATATTGATTAATTATCTCATCCTATGAATGTACCAGTTAACAGAATATTCATAGTCTAGGGAAGGAAAACTGAAAGAGAAATACATACATTCACTGGATTTCAAAATAATTTATTATATTCATTTATATTCCTGTTCCTGATTAGAAGCCAAGCAGCAGTTCTAATGGCTGCTCTGCGTTCTGCTTGTAGCATCCTCTGCTCATTGTAACCTCTGACTCTGTGGAGGCCACGGCAGGTTGGCAGACATGGACAACCTCACCATCTTCTCAGAATTCCTCCTCATGGGGGTCGCAGGCCCCCAGGAGCTCCAGCTTCTGCAAGGGGTGCTGTTCTTACTGATTTATCTGGGAGCATTGACAGGGAATCTCCTAACTGTCACTCTCATCCTGACAGACACACATCTTCACTCTCCCATGTACTTTTTCATAAGCAATTTATCCCTCCTGGACCTCGGCAGCATCTCAGTTATTGCCCCTAAAGCCATAGTGAATTCCATGATGGGCAGTAACAGGATCTCCCTGACAGAGTGCGCCGCACAGATTTTCCTGTTTACACTGTTCACAGCTGCAGAGATCGCTCTCCTGGTGGTCATGTCCTATGACCGCTATGTGGCCATTTGCCATCCTCTGCACTATGGGCTCATCATCACCCCGAGTCTGTGCTCCCAGGCTGCAGCTGGTGCCTGAGCTTCTGGTCTGGTCTCCTCTGCTGTCCACACAGGCTCTCTCTTCAGGCTTCCCTTTACCAAGACCAATGTGATCCAGCAGTATTTCTGTGATATTCCTCAAATTCTGGGAATTTCATCTTCAGAGGTCCAGTTTTCTGAATTTGTGCTCATTGCTGTAAGTGTTTGCCTGGTCTTTGCATGCTTTGCCTTTATGCTTG